>JANAVB010013598.1:8135316-8306839 GCA_029216955.1 Iris pallida | reverse complement strand
TGCGGGTAACGATTTCGGATATCGTCCTCACGCTCCCAGGTTGACTCTCCTGACGAGTGATGCTTCCATGCCACGCGAACCAATGGGATAGATTGATTCCATAGCACCTTCAACGGCGATCAAGTATACCAACCGGTTGCTCTTGGTATGACAAGCTGGTTCCAATAGTGAGTCTCGGAGTGATCGAGCATGTGACTACTATCTGTCACGTATCGCCTCAGATGCGATACATGAAATACGTCATGCACTTCCTCTAATTACGGTGGCAATGCCAATCTGTAGGCAACCTCTCCAACACGTTCCAAAATATTGAAAGGACCGATGTATCTTGGACTCAACTTGCCACGTCCTCCGAATCGAATCGTGCCTCTAGCGGGGGATATCTTTAGAAAATATGGTCGCCTTCCTTAAACTCCAAGGGTCGACGACGATTAGTTGCCCACTGCTTCTGACGATCCTACGCTGCTCGCAGGTGGTCCTGTATCTTCTTCACTTTCTCCACTGTGCTCAAAACCAACTCGGGATCCAATATCTTTCGCTCTCCTATGTCGCTCCAACAAACAGGGGATCGACACTTCCTACCATACAATGCTTCAAACGGAGCCATCTGGATGCTCGCTTGATAGCTGTTGTTGTAGAAAAACTCTACAAGATGAAGGTGGTCTTCCCAAGTTCCGCCAAAGTCAAGCATACATGCTCTCAACATATCCTCTAGCATCTGAATAGTATGCTCTGACTGGCCGTTTGTCTGGGGATGGTACACCGTGCTGAACTTCAAACACGTACCCAAACTATCCTACATACTCCTCCGAAAGTGCGAGGTGAACCTCGAGTCACGTTCTGACACGATGCTAACTGGTACACCGGTAGATTTACTATTTGCTTCATATACATATCCGTCAAAACTTCTGTGGATTGTCCCACTCTTAATGGTAAGAAATGGCTGATTTGGTAAGCCTATCAACAATCACCCTACCGCATCTCGTCCACTAGAACTCCGAGGAATTCCTGTGACAATGTCCATCGTAATGTGCTCCCACTTCCACTCGGGAATGGGTAGTAGCTGCAATAATTTGGCTATCCTTGGTGCTCGGCCTTCACTTGTTGGCATACTAAACACTTGGCCACGAATGAGCTACCTTCCGCTTTATTTTGTGCCACCAATAATACTGTCGTAAGTTCCGGTACATCTTAGTTCCTCCGGATGAATAGAGTAAGTCGAACTGTGTGCTTCCACCATCAACTTCTGTCGTAGCTCTCCATTAGGAACATAAATACGATCACCATATCGTAATATCCCATCAGAATGAATCCTCAATCCCGTCTGCTCTCCTACTTCAGTCCTCTCTCGAAGTCGTCGAATCTAGCATCCGTAGGTAATGCTGCTTTGATCCTCTCTACTAGCGATGATTGCACTTGGAGATTGCCTAATATGCCATCTACTCCAGGCAATACTACTTCAATACCAAGCTGCTGCAAGTCTCCAATCAATTCGCGCTGTGTGGTCAAGAAGTGAGTCATGGGCTTACGGCTTAATGCGTCTGCCACAACATTATCCTTGCCTGGATGATAATGTAGCTCGATCTCATAATCTTTCATCAACTCCAACCAACGTCGTTGTCACATATTCAACTCTTTTGTATGAACACGTACTTTAGGCTCTTATGATCAGTATAGATATCTACCTTTCCGTCATACAAGTAGTGTCTCCATAGCTTCAAAGCAAAGATAACCGCTACGAGATCTAGATCGTGGGTTGGATAATTCTTCTCGTGTACTCTCAACTGTCTCGATGCATATGCTACTATGTGACCATGTTGCCTCAATACGCATCCTAATCCTTCCCGGATGCATCACTGTATATCACAAATCCTCCCAGGCCCGATGGTAGTGTCAAGATATGTGACATGGTCAAGCCCTCTTTAACTCGTCAAAAGCGGCTTGACACTCGTCTATCCATACAAACTCTTGGTCCTTGTAAGTTAATCGGTCATAGGCCCCATTATTCGAGAGAAATCTTCTACGAACCTTCGATTAACACGCAAGTCCAAGAAAACTTCTCACCTCGGAAGCTGATGTGGGAGCAGGCCATGCCTTGACTGCTGTGATCTTCTCAGGATCTACCAATATGCCGTCTCCAGTAACAATATGCCCAAGAAATGATACCTCTTTGAGAAAGAAATTACACTTTTTAAGCTTCACAAAAAGTTGCTCATTCCTCAATGTCCCTAAAACAATCCGTAGATACTTCTCATGCTCCTCTTGACTCTTGGAGTAAATCAAGATATCATCTATAAAGACGACTACAAATTTGTCCAAATACTAGTGAAAGATCTTGTTCATTAAGTTCATGAAGACCGCGGGAGCATTGGTCAAACCGAAAGGCATGACCAAGAACTCGTGTGTCCATACCTCAATCGAATATCTTCCTTTCGAACCTTCATTTGGTGATAGCCCGATCATAAGTCGATCTTGGAGAATACTTTTGCTTCACTCAGTTGATCGAATAGATCATCTATATGCGACATGGGGTACTTATTCTTCACTGTCACTGCATTCAAAGCTTTGTAGTCGATGTACATGCACACTGTCCCGTCTTTCTTAGGCACAAAAAGAACGGGTGCTCCCCATGGTGACACCTAGCACGAATAAAGCCTTTCTCCAATAAGTCGTCTATCTGCGTCTTCATCTCTACCAACTCCTTGGGTGCTAGTCGATAAACTCAAGATGAAATAGGCTCGGCTCTCGGAACAAGCTCAATAGAAAACTTGATGTCTCGGTCAGGTGGTAGTCCCGACAAATCCTCGGGAAATACATCTTCGAACTCCGTGATGACATGATTCTGAGGGGTGTCCTACATCATCATGTGAGTCCCCAATGTGGGTGCATCACAACTCTCTCCTTCCTTCTTGGTGAACTCAAACTCCGTCGCATTCGGTGGTCTAAAGACTTTATTGCCCCTATGACATTCTATAAGAGCAAAATATTGGCTCAACCAGTCCATTCCAAGAACCACGTCGAATGTCGGCATAGGAAATACAAGAAGTCATGCCCTCATCTCTCTACCACATATCACTATAGGACAAAGTCTACAAACACCACTAACAGGCACAACTCCTCCTCCAGTGAGGATTCTAATGTTCTTAGATAAGGGTGTGACAGAAATGCTGTGTCTAGTGGCAAAAATTGTGGCTATAAATGAATGAGTGGCTCCAATGTCAAACAAAGTAATGGCAGAGAATGAAGCAACTAAAACCATACCTGCTATGATCTCTGCCTCTATCTCATATCCTCAATGGCAAGCGAGAATGCCTGCCCATAATTCTGTCCTGGGCCCTCAGCTTTGGCCTTGTTGTACTATATGCCTTGAGGAGGCAACGGAGGGTGAGGTGCTCCTGCTGCAAGCCGTAGTGCTGGAAGTGTTGGGGCCGTAGGCCTCAAGGCCTGATGTGCATGTACTAGTGCCTGCTGTTCGGGCAATCTCTGGCCATGTGTTATCCCGATCCATATCTCATACAAAATCTCAAGCGAAGTCGACAGTCATTCCTGATATAACCTAGCTTTCCACAAAGTTATAAGTGGACTTCTGGTAGGGCGTAGTCTCTGCTGGTACTGTCCTGTGGGCCTCCTGATAGGTCCACCCTGGTAGCTCTAGCCGATGCAACTGCTGGTGTATGACATCTCGCTGTCTGTTGTTGCTCTTTGCGAAGAATCTCCTGAGCACGAGCTTCCTCTAAGATAGCTGAGTGGGAGACTCGAGACTGTATAGTCTTATAAGACTTGAGCTCTGTGCAAGCCCCTGATAAAATCTCTTCACCTTTTCTAACTCTGTCGGGATCAATCCCGCACCAAATCTACTCAGACGATTAAACTCTGAGTCGTACTTATCGATTGTCATATTTCCTTGCTTCAGATGAAGGAGCTGGTCGTATAGACCATCTCGAACATGGTTAGAAAAGAATCTCTCATAGAATAGATTATAGAACTGCTTCCAAGTGATCCCAGTACCTAGTCGCCTTTCTTTCGCCTTCCACCAGTTGTGGGCATTATCCTTTAATAGTATCTACTTCCGTCATCCAATCTCGAGCTGGTAACTGGGATGCCTTCAGTAACTTCTCTGTGCTAATAAGCCATTGAGATACCTCTAGTGGCTTCTCCGTTCTTCTGAAGGCCTTGGGGTTCATGTTTGTGAAATTCTTGATACTCATAAGGATGCAGAGTCGGTGCTGGTGCTAGTACAGGTGCCGGAGGTGGAGGTGGAGGCCTAGCCAACGCTGCCATCATAGTTTGTCTCATCAGGTCAGTCTGTTGTTACTGAGCCTGCATCATGGCATATATAAACTAGAAAGTACGGCTCCCATCAGTCAGTGGTGGAGGCATCTGAGGGCCTAACTATGATGGACATTGCTGAAGGAATGGTGGTGGTAGAGGTAGATTCCCTTCTGGTGGCATAGTAGTGGTCTGTCCAGCCTAGATGACTGAGGGTGCTTCGATCTCTGGGTGCACTATTGTCGGAGTAGTAATAGGCTTCGACTGTCCGGGCTGGTACGGTGTCACTAGAGCCAACGGAGGATTCTGTCCCTCTAGGGTAGCCTCTTCACCATATGTGTGGGCCAAGGCAGAAGTGCGTTCGCTTCTTAGATTCATACCATTGGCACGAAGAAAGTTGGATAATATTAGAAAAGGTTAGATATGAGGTAATTCAAGTAGTCAAAAGATATTTGAAAAGTTTGGAAGTCAAAGGAGGTAGTAGTTTTGGATGAGAGACTATTCATATTCCTATATGCAGGCTTGTTGGGCACAGTCATGTAACCCAATAATATTTTCACGACCTGCATGGCTCACCACAAAAATATATAACGCTCTAGTCCCAAAATACTTATGACCGAGTATGTACATGCCAGCTGCACATATACGAAGAATACTCAAATATATAGAATCCTCGTATATGTACATAAGTTGTATACATAAATAGTCACAGACCAGAATATAATAATAATAATAATAATCTAATCTCATCACAACTCAACACAGAAGATATAGAGTCCAAATAAATAATGTAGCAAAGAGATAGCCGGGTGGACATACCCACTCCAAACAGCTATAAAAATAGTCTCAATGATTGGAGCCCAACCACCGCAAAATAGAAAAAAAAAGATATAAAAATATCCACTAAATGTCTCAATAAATAAATAGACTAGAACTCAATAGAAGATGCCTCGTCATCAATGTATGAAGGATCCAGTGCCGCTCCGTACTCCTATAAAAATCGTCTAACCCTAGAGAGATAACCAGGTCCTCAGAGGGACGTAGCAAGATACAAGAAAATATCATGCCATATAAACTATGATATATAATAAAGAGTAAGAGGGAATGCATGCAATAGGGTTCCTAACCATTCTACTGGAATATGCAGTTGAGATACAATCCTTCGACGCATGAGCCCTGGTGATAATAGGATCTGGTATAGTCCTCTCTTGGGCTCCAGTGACCAAGCGCATAACGTTCAAGAATGTTAGTGGCCAACTGAGTGGATAATCATACCTGTATCTCCAGCGGAGCTTACGGGTTACAAGGAAAAGTAATAGAAGCCCATACGCCAGGTATTGTTCCCTATCCAATGCCTAATATCGTCATCTCCATGACTAATATGAACGTCTAGAACTGCCAAGTCTACTAGTATGCAATTCTATTGGCAGTTACTCATATCCGTCGTACGTCTCAGGCGTATCGGTGGCCAGCCGACTACGCCAGTATGTGTCCCACATGTGACTCACAACATATGATAAAGCAAATATCAAGTGTCACCCCCAGTTTTCATGAACAGGGATATTTGGTCATTTTCCACTTTAAAATTATTTTAGAATTATTTATTTATTTATGATATTATTTTGGGGTTATTTAAGTCGGATTCGAATTTCAACTCAATCCGATTTGTATCGGGGACCCGGGGTAGTGTTGACTCTAGTGGAACCCATACACTAGTTAGCCATAGCCTACATGATATTCATTTTAGATAGTGGTTAGACTAATGAATTATGGATAAGGTTTGGTTAGATTAGAGAATTAGAATGACTAATTTGACCTCAACTTAAACCCTCTCCCAATATATTAATTAATAGATTAGTGGGGGTATTTTAGACATTGCATTAGGGGACACCTATCCATCTAGTGGCCGGCCAAGGGGGGGATAGACTCAAGCCCTTTTTCATTATCCATCTATTCTTTCTCTCTCTTGTTCTTTCCCAATTATTTTAGAGAGGGTTTTTATAGATTTCTCCACCAAATTAATTGATTCTTCCACCCAACCTTCTTCTTTTCTTCTCTACTTGAGCTAAGGAAGGGGCTTGCCAAGTTTGGGAGGATTCAGAGCTCGTTCGTGTCCATTTGGGATTCCTACGTGTTGGTGTCGTATCGGGAGGGCTTTTCCTAGATTCGATCTATCGGGAGGTATAAATCTCTTCTACTTTTCATTCCTTCATGCATATAGGATGATTTTAGACCTATAAGAATGACTCCCATGTTTGTATCTCCATTTGTGTCCGTTTCGTGTCCTTTTGGAGACTTATAGGAGTCCTATGAGTGGTATGGTCCTAGTGGAAAATCTCTATTTGGACACATGTATTTTTAACATATATTGTTTAAATGATTATTTAGATTTAAATCACATATTTATGTTATTTAGAGATGTGTTTTTCTAATGTATCATATTGTATCATATTTATTTATCTATATGTATATATATATATATATATATATATATATATAATATTATATATATATATATATATATATATATATCTATATATATATCTATTATCAATGGTTATAATATAATAATATATATATATATATTATATATATATTTTTTTATTATATTATATATATATTATATATAATATATATATATATCAAGGTTATTATATATAATATTTATTATTATATATATATATATATATATATATATATCTTCTATTATATATATATATATATATTATATATAGATATATATAGATATATATATATTATATATATATATTATAATATCTATATATTATATATATAACCATTGATATATCATATGGTTATATATATATATATATAGATATATATATATATATATATATATTTGTGTCTTTGTATATGTAGAAGGGTGTATGGGATTTCGGCCAAGGAGGATTCAGAGATGGGGATGGTGGACTTGGTTGATTTTGGTATGTGTGTGTTTATGTATAGAGAGAGTTAGAGAGAGTGAGAGATTGAGGGATAGAGAGGAGTGAATTAGAAGAGGAGGGAGTGTACTGCTGTCAATACTGCAGCTATAGGAACTTCAGTCCCCCCTCCCCCACACAGGGGACTGATGTGGTGAGGTATCAGTCCCCACACAGGGGACTGATTTCCTGGAACAGAACAGCCCCTTGGCTGATGAGTTCAGCTGCAATAGCAGCAGTAGTATACTGCCCATTTCAGCCTATATATCAACCTATATTAGGTCCTTAATTGCCCCCATTGAATTAGTCCAATTTAGCCCCATATCAGCCCATGTATTCAGCTATAGGACCAGCCTTATTAGCCCATGAACACCCTCAAATCAGTCCACAAAGTAGCCTATAGGACAGCCATTAAGCAGTCCTTAACTAGTCCTATATTTCACTCCCAAACCAGTCCTAAAACCAGTCCCAAATTAGCCCCATTCTTCCATATATTCAGCCTTGCATATATTCAATTTCAGTCCCTTCCATTCACTATCCACTCATTCCTCTAATACACATACATCCATCCTTCCAATAACCCATCCATTTATTAATTTTTCCCCAATGAATTCAGCCACAATAGTCCCCTCTTCATTCACACTTACAACCATTTATTCCTCCATTTCATCATTCACTTCATCATTCATTTCATTCATCCATGCATTCCATTCTATTCAATCCATTCACCCCCTCCTATTTTTTGTGTGTGTGCCTTGTGAGAGTGTGAGTTAGTGAGTTAGTTAGAGAGTGAGTTAAGATTAGTGGTTAGAAGATAAGTTATAGTGTCTTGTGGTTAGAGTTAGAAGGTTAGATTTGAACGTTAGAAGTTAGATATGTATGAGTTTAGATATTATTAGTAAGGTAATAGATGTTAGAATCCTATAAGTTAGATAGGGTGGTGTTAGAGACTAGGTATTAGGATACCAAGTTAGGATTTGATATTAGAGTTAGAGATTAGAGTGGTATCTTGGGATATCAATATAGTATCTAGGGGTAATAGGATTTATCCTATTTCTAATGTTAAGGTAATTGCCATTAGCTAAGGTATGTGAGTTTAGGGTTTAAGATATGGTTAGAAATTGTTTGTCTTGGTTGGTAATGGTCAGAAATAGTGCACCTAGACTAGTTTTGACTTTGGTTGACCATTTTGACCAAAAGTCAACAAATGTCAACCGAGCGTCAAACTTAGCCTATAAGTGACTAGAATTGACCGAAACCAAACTAGAGTTGACCAGTTGACTGAAAGTCAATAGTTAGTCAACATTTGACTAGTTTGACCTAGGATTGACCCAGGGTTGATTCAGTGTTGACCAGAGTTGACCAGAGTTGACTTTTTGACCAAAAGTCAACTGTAAGTCAACCTTTGACCCAGATTTACCAAGTTTGACTTGGATTGACTTTATGTGACCTTGTTGACCTTGGTTATCCTAGTGTGACCCAATTTGGCTCAGTATGACCTAGTGTGACCTAGTTTAGCTTGGTGTGACTTAGTTTAACCTAGTTTTGACTTAGACTTGCATATCATGACTCGATTAGCTTTCCTTTCATTATTAAACCATGTTTTGACTTCTAGTATCTCATCTTTAGGTCTGTGATTACTCTGAGCGTATGTTCACCTTATCAGCTCAGGACCACAGGCGAGTACATTCACTGATAGTTTTCATTGTCTTGATATATGTTATATTCGATACAGTGGTAGTGTTTTACTCGATTTCCAGTCATGATAGTTCACGGACTAATATATGTTGGATCATGACATGGGATGTTGTTCCTAGATTTTTTGTGGTATATTGGTATATTTTCTGTCTTATTCCGTGTATTGGTATAGACACTGATTCCTAAGGAGACTTGCTACCCTCTTATGGAATCCCGTGTCATGACGTGTCATGTCCAGATCCATTATACTATTCGGGGATGGGGGGATTATTAGGGGTTATGTGATCAAAGCCCCATGTCACTATTTTGATTGTGCTACTTTCACCTCATATAGGGTGTAGCAGATTCCTCCGTGCGCTTGTTATCCAGGTTGGCCGGCATGACTTTTCGTGAGAACACCGTGCGATTGTCGGGCCAAGTGGATAACCTGAACATGATTCCCTAGCCGATCACATAGCGCTCTAATAATTCAAGTCATATTTTATATTTATTTATCATAGGAGACTAAGTTCTGTTCGGGAGAAGGGTTACAACCCCGGTCCTTGTTTGGTTTAAGGGTTGTAACTCGGCTTCCGAATAGTTCCTAAGTCATATATATATTGTCGTTCTACTCAGTACTCACATCTTGATATATATTTCCTGTTGATTTATCTTGTATTTCATTATACCGTCTCTTATAGAATTTGTCAATTCATATGGAACTGTTGTTGGTGTTTGTACTTGCTCATTTTCCTGACAGGATGCCGTTGATAATTTTACAGATGTTTTTGAGGCAGATTGCCCGACCTATTATGGGGACGGGTTAGATGGAGTAGACCAGGACCATGGCTTGATAGTAGAGCCACTAGATTTTATTCTCCTATAGTAGTTAGCTTAGTTAGGCTTGCCTGGACTGCGATCCAGCTTTTGTTTTAGACTGTAGTAGTTTATATTATATTTCTGTGACTCTGTGATGTTGTGTATAGCTTTGGGCTTGTGTGGATCTTGAACTATTTTCTGTTTTCATCTATCATATTTCCTTTCCGTGCTATCTACCTTAGTTTTATTTTGTAATTGAGACTGTATTGCTATGTCACCTCCATTCGGAGTGTATATACTGTATAGGTACCTTTATCTGTTTAGTGTAATTATTGTAGATGACCTATACATTGTTCTACCGTCGATTCTATGGCGTAGGCTGGACGTTACCACGTACTCGTGCCTCTAATCAGGGTGCGGGTCGTGACATCAAGGCCTTATGAGTTATACCAATAGGGTCGCTTGTACCTAAGTGTGACTTGGACGCACAATAATATAATACTAACAATAGATAAGTAATGCTGAATATAAATAATTGAAAATAAGAATAAGTAAATCACAGAGTAAGATGGCAAGGTATCTTGCTTGGCAGTACGGAAATGGAAATCCAACAATCAAGTACGTCGGCAGTAAAATCTCAAAATCCACGAACGGCTCCGGATGCTGAAACAAACATCAAGAACATTTTCGGTGTAAAATATCTATCTTGGAAACGCCTGTCCAAAAGTCTAATTCGGAGACAGGAGCCAAATTGTAATTTTGGGTTAAAACGAAACACGTGCCAATATTTATGGTCTCTAAAGTCATCAAACTACATGTCTACGATTTCGATTTGAAGAAACGAACCCAACTGTATGTCCAAAGTTGGATTCTGGCGGGCCGTGCACAATTTTGTCCATTGGATCAGGTCGCGGGCCAGCCAAATAGGCGTTTCGGTCAACCTACTGAGATTCAGAACAAATTGGCGTACAGGACCAGAAAAATAATTCGGTCATATTGGCGCAAGTTTACCGACGACTGTATAAGAAGTTATTGCTTAATTTACACAAATTTGATATGAGGGTATCTTGACGGATACGTACTGATTTTGTCGTACATACACAACGAAATCAGGTTCCGTCAGTTTCCACACATCGCAACATCCATACGCGCCTTTCGATACATACAGTGCACGACCACGTTGCCCGGTTTATCGAGGTGCACGCCGTATCGGTAGATTTTTAATAAAAATCTCAGTTTCTAATACAGTTTTTTCTTCAACTTTAACAACACATAACTTTCTGTACAATAATCGAAATATAGATCGAACAGGTGCGTTGTAATCTCGTTTAGGTTGTTGTTGACTATTTTTAATTAGTTTTGACAAACCCTAATGTACAAACCACAATTTGGCTTCCAAATTTAGGTTTTGAAATAGTTTTTAACATTACAGAAATTAGGTTTTTCCTCAACTTTGTCTCAATTTTTCGAGCGCGTCAGAGGGTCGTTTCGAAATCCATCTAAAGGATCTCGAAGAGGGTCATGTGGGCGTCACATAGAAGCTCGTAGAAGCGAAAACGAATGAACGAGCATAAAAAAATTAGTACACGAAGATGGGCACCTTGCTGTGTTTTTGAAACAGTGCAACTATGTTTGGCGAACGGATTTCTTCCGTTCCCCGGTGATGCGGCGATCGACGGTGAGGTGCAGGCGGCGGCGTAGCTGCGCAGGGGTGTCAGCGAGGCTCGGGTGAAAGGAATAGAAGTTTGGAGTAGAAACGAGGAGGAATTTCGAAGAAAACAATTTTTTTGGGGTTTTTCTGAGTATATTGGTTTTGAATCCGAAATTAGATAGAATTTGAGCAAAATTTAGATTTAAATTTGAGTTATTCTAGTGGAGAATCTATATAGAATTTAATAGGAAAAGATTTGAAGTGATTTGGTGATTTTACGCTGGCAATGTTCAATGAACAGTGTCGCAAGTTTTTTTTCTTGACTTTTTATATATATATATATATATATATATATATATATATTTCTTGACTTTATACATATATATATATATATATATATATATATATATATATATATATATATTCCTCATAATTACTAGGATATGCGGCGATCGACGGTGAGGTGCAGGCGGCGGGGTAGCTGCGCAGGGGTGTCAGCGAGGCTCGGGTGCAAGGAATCGAAGTTTGGAGTAGAAACGAGGAGGAATTTAGAAGAAACAATTTTTTTTGGGTTTTTTCTGAGTATATTGGTTTTGAATCCGAAATTAGATAGAATTTGAGCAAAATTTAGATTTGAATTTGAGTTATTCTAGTGGAGAATCTATATAGAATTTAATAGGAAAAGATTTGAAGTGATTTGGTGATTTTATGCTGGCAATGTTCAATGAACAGTGCCGCAAGTTTTTTTTCTTGACTTTTTATATATATATATATTTTTCTTGACTTTATATATATATATATATATATATATATATATATATATATATATATATATATATATATAAGAATCCTAGTAATTATGAGGAATATATATATATATATATATATATATATATATATATATATATATATATATATATATATATATATATATATATATATTCCTCATAATTACTAGGATTCTTATATATATATATATATATATATATATATATATATATATATATTTATATATATTCCTTATAATTACTAGGATTCTTATATATATATATATATATATATATATATATATATATATATATATATATATATATATAAAAAAAATATATATATATATATATATAAGGAAACCGGACTTTTATTGAAAAAATAGGCGCAAAATGTCGAAGCCTATACAAGTAAGCGCACTAACGAGACCAAAAGACAGAAAACAAAAGGTGCGATACGCGCACGCAAAAGGGAGGAAAGAAGCGGCCTAGGCCAGGGCATCCCAGAACGAGTTGGAGACGTGAGAGCAACGCCTCTTCACTTTGAAGCATTGTCGGATGACCTCTCTGTACAGCTGAGGAGGGGGTAGTTGGCGCCCTTCATATCAGAATTTGTTTCTATATTTCCAAAGAACCCAAATGCCAGCGGCTGCTACGATCTGATGCCCGTGGGAACGGGTCCAGGAGTCCAAGAGATCGTAGAAGCCCCTGGTCAGTTGACCCATACTAAGACTATGGTGAAGCTTGGACCAAGTGCCTGCAGCCAAATCCCCCGAAAGAAGGACGTGCTCAGCTGATTCCAACTTGTGCTCCTCGCAGTAGTGGCATCTGGAAGCGAGGCTGAATCCCAATGATCTGATGATCTCATCCGTCGGTAGCTTGCGGCAAAGAGCACTCCAGATGAGGATAGGCTATTTGATGGGGATACATACCTGCCAAAATTTGGCATAGACCATATTCAGCATTCCGCTGCCTCTGGCAACACGTCTGGCGGAAGACAAACTGAATGTCCCACTCGGGTTAGGGGACCATCTCCAAGTGTCGGTCGTGTCGGTGATCCGCAGATTCGCAGCAAGTAGACTGGTGGCACCGGTTGGCCAAGCCAATCTCTGACCTTCCTCCAATTCCATCCGGAACTGCCCTCCCATAGGTCTCTAATGGTGCACCCCTGAGGAGTAAGAATGTTGGACTGAATGATCTCTTCTCCTAACCACCACTCCAGACAGGCCGGGGAGCTACCATCCCCTAATTGGAGATGAATAAGAGGTTCAGCGATGATGCAGCCCCGGGTAATACGGTGCCACGATGATGAGGATCTGTTGTTAGTGTTAGCCTTCGACAGATGGAAGAATCTAGAGTACCTAGCTCTCATGAACTTCGTCCAAAAGGAGGTCTCGGTACGTAACTTCCACCACAGCCTAAAAGAGCATGCGTCCACGATGTGGGCAAGTCTGCAGAAGCCCAGACCACCTTCTCCAGGGGGTTTGGCCATCGTCTTCCAACCGGCCCAATGATGTTTGTCTTTGCCGTGCAATATCCCCAGAAGAACTTGGCGAAGAGAGATTCAAGAGAGTGGAGCACCTTCATGGGGGGAACAGACGGCCAGAATGTACATCGGGATGGACGATAAAACGTATTTGATGAGGATCGTTTTGCCTCCTGGGGATAAGGTTGCGTTGTGCCATCCTGCGATGAGTTTGCGGATCTTGTCTGCTAGGTGGTCGTATATGCCGGAGTTGGCCTTGTCGTACACCAGCGGGTACCCGAGGTAAAGAAAGGGGGGTAGGCCATACTGAAGGAGGTCATGTTGGCGAGCCAGATAGAGCGGGTTCTGTCAGCTTTGTGATGAGTGTAGATGACGCTCTTATTGTTGTTGACACGCTGACCAGAGCAGTTGGTGTATCTAGCGTTCGTTCTCAAGACGACCTCGATCGATCCGCTGCCTCCAGAGGAGAAGATGAGGATATCGTCGGCGTAGGCCAGGTGAGTGATAAGAGGGCATCCGGTGGTGGTGTGGAAGTGGTTGAAACCGGCCATACTGGGCATGCTGTTGAGGCTTCTACTGAGGGCTTCAGCTGCGATAATAAAAATGGTGGAAGAGAGCGGGTCCCCTTGTCTAACCCCGCGAGTAGAGCGAAAGAAACCCGCCGTCCGGCCGTTAATGACGATGGAGAACCACGCATTGTTGATGGATCTGAAGACGATGTCAATCCATGTTTCGGAGAAGCCAAAGGCCCTAAATACCCAGATCATGAATTGTCAGTCTAGGCGATCGTATGCTTTTTCCATGTCAAGTTTGATGGCAACATTCCCTCCCCTCGACGGGAACTTCATGCACGTGATCATCTCTTACGCAAGAATGATGTTGTCAGTTATATTACGGCCTTTAACGAACCCGCTTTGCTCTTCGAAAATGATCTTGGGGAGAAGTTCGGACATCCGATTGGCGATAATCTTGGATATGATCTTGTTGGTGAAGGTGCAGAGGCTGATCGGGCGGAAGTCTTTTAAGGTTTCCGGATTGTCTTTCTTGGGGATAAGGATGATGTTGGCGCATGAAATTGAATTAGGGTATTTGGCCCCTTGGAGAAAGGCAATGGTGGCTTCGACTAAGTCGTTTTTAATGATGTCCCAGCAAGCTCTGAAGAAGACTCCGTTGAACCCGTCCGGCCCCGGGGTACTGTGCTCGTTAATGGACCAGACCGCAGCTTTGACCTCCTCCTCAGAAATGGTGGCCAGCAGAGTCTCGTTGTCATAATCGCTAATGAGGGAGGGGATGACCGATAATAGCGTCTCGTCTCTAGCGACCCGCTCCTTGGTGTATAGGCTGGAGTAGAAGTTCACGGCAGCAGCCTGAATTTCAGCCTGGTCATCGACCAGGTTGCCATTGTCGTCGAGAATCCAGTGTAATTTTAATTTGTTCCTGCGTCCTTTTACGCTTGCATGAAAGAACTTGGAATTACGGTCACCGACGGTGTCCCAGGTCAATCTGGCTTTTTGCTTCCAGAATTCATTCTCCACTCTCAGCCTAGATTTAAGAAGAGCTCTGGCGAGGTTAAGGGATGTGCGGGTCTCCGAGGAGTTGTTAATGGCAAATGTGGACTCTACGTGGGTGATGTCGTCCTCCACCTCACGTATGGCCTGGAAGATGTCGCAGTATGCCTCTTTGCTCCAAGATGATAGGGCCTTTCGAGTGGCTTTGAGCTTAGACGCCATCCGGGACATGGGGTCAATGGCCGAGACCGAATTCCAGACCGAAGCAACGGTGTTCTAAAATTGTGGGTGATGACGCCAAAAGTTGAGGAAGCGGAAAGCTTTCTTGTTGCCGGTGTGATTGTTGCTGATTTGGACAAAAAGAGGGGAGTGATCCGATTTGGTAGAGTTGAGATGGGAGATATTAGTGATCAGGCCCATGTCGAACCAGCCGTCGTTGATCATCGCCCGATCTAAATGGAAGTACTGTCGCCGGTGGTCATCTTGCATTTAACACCAGGTGAATGTACTGCCGAGGAAGGGGATAGGGGTGAGGTTCCCGTGAAAGGTAAAGTTGTTGAAATCATCTATAGCTGGCTTGGGGGAGGACGGCCACCGGACTTCTCCTCAATACAAGAAACTATTTTAAAGTTGCCGATACAAAGCTACGGCAGCCCCTGCAGATGAATCCTCAAAAGGTCTGCCCAAAGCAATCTGCGCTCAGGGATATCGCAACTGCCATGTACAGCGGAGATGACGAAACAGGACATGGGAGCCGGGTGTTCACCCAACAAGTAAGAGCCTTAGGAGAGTCATGGATGGTGCCAAATTGGAAGTCTTGAGCAAGAAAAAGGCAGATGTCGTTGCCGCCTTCGATGGCATGCGGGAAGCCTAACTTGAGTTGTGTGGCTTTAAGTCTTTTTTGAGGGATTTTGGGTTCGATAATGATTAAGAGGTCTATGCGGTAAGTCTTCTTGAGGCTGAGAATTCTATTCATCGTCGATTTGTTGTCGAGCCCCCTAACATTCCAGGAGATGATGTTAAGCATCGGATGGAGAAATGGGATGGGGTTGGTTGTGCTTCATGACGGACCTGGTAGTCCTTGCTGTCATCAGCTTTTGGTTGTTTTTGTTCATCTTGGATGCAGTTTTTTTTTGTTATGGCGCTAATGGGTCCGATGCTTCCTGACTCTTTGATTGGCTGGCCTTGATCGCTACTTCCATCAACGACAGCGTTGGTGAAAGGTGAGTCATTGTCCTGATCTTCCATGGCGCATAAGGGGTTTCCCCGGTCCAGAAACCCTGCTTCCTTGGCTTGCCAAAATCTGCCGGTTAAGATGTGGTTGATAGTGGTTTGAGCATCCTTTGTGGGAGTAGGAGATTCAGGGTCTGCCCAAAGTGCCATGAACTGCTCTGAGCAGCTCACCGACGAGACCTTTCCCAGTTGTTGAGATCGGTTATCGGATGATTGGGTGGAGTGGAAGGCCTCGTGGAAGGGAGGTGTGGTGATCTCAGGTTGGTTGGGGGGTTGGGTGATGAGGATGTTATCAGCGTTTGGGTGATGTGGGGGTCCGCTGATCTTGGGGGAATCTTATTGGCCGGTGGTGGAGGGGGCTCACAAATGTCATTGTGTGCTTCATCGGAAGGGGTGCCTGAGAGGAGTTTGAACGAATTATGGAGTGCGAGTGTGGAGGGACTGAAAGGGACGATAGCCCGACTGGTTGTAGCAGTCATCTGCGGGTGAGGGAGAGTCTGACCTTCGATCTGAGGGAGGGGGTCGGGATTCGATTTGTGGATGATAGTGGCGGGGTCTTTTTGAGCAGTGGGCGTGCGTCGGGAGCACGGATTTTTCTTCTTTAGTTTGGGATGAGCACGAAAGCAGTACTGAATTAGGTGGCCACTCATCTGACAGTATTTGCAGAAGATGATGTTGTTGTCGTAAATCAGCTGCTGTCTGTGGGATATATCTCCGAGCTCGATCTCTATGAGTTTGGGTGGGTCGTTCGCAAGGTCTAGCTCCACACATATCTTCGCGTAGTTTCACTTGGTGAGGTTGCGAGTTTCTTCCGCAATGGCTACCAGGGTCCCGAAGGAGCTGGCAGTTCGTTTGAGGGCGGCTGCGAGAAAGCAGACCAGGGGGGAGGTTGGGGAGGGTGATCCATTTTGAGATGATTGTAGAGTCAAATTTAGGGTTGAATTCAGGGGACCATTTGACCACTTTAGCGATCTGCGTTCCCATTCTGACAGTGCCCTTTGCCCGGGCAATCGCGAAGTTCGAGTCAGATTATAGGTGAAGGAGCATATGTTTGGGGTCGAGTGGAGCTACCCGGAAGGCCGCGGAGAGGCCCCACCCAGCGACCGCTTCCGAGACTATGGGGATCTTCGGGCAACTGGAGCCGAATTTGAGCACGAACGACTTGGAGAAGGAGGAGGATAGGGAAAAGATCTCAGACGTGACAAAGGGAACCCGGATGGTGTCGCCGTCGGATGGAGGCGGGAATTCTAGGTCCGGAAGAAGGATCTTTACCGTCGCCGACGGAGTACGCTTCCCCCGATCTGGCCTAAGAGCCTCAGCATAGGAGGCACCGGGAGGGACCACGAAACTAGGGAGGGTCGACGCTGAGGGGGCGTTAGGGGGGCTGCAGGTTGCGCCAGCCTGGGGGAGCAGCACTGGGATGAGACCGGGTAGGGGATGGCACCATAATGCGCCAACTCGGCGGGTTATATATATTTTTTCCCACACACACACACACACACACACACACACACACATATATATATATACATATATATATATATATATATACATATATATATATATATATATATATTTTTAAATATATATATATATATATATATATATATATATATATTTTAAAAATATATATATATATATATATATATATATATATATATAATATATCAAACAGGCATTTTATTGAAATACAAGAAGCTCAGAGAGAGCATTACAGACAGTTACAAGGCCGAAAAACACAAAACGGGCCCTGTAGAACAAGGTAGAAAATAAGAAAAGTAGAATATCTAAATTTCGAAATTTTAAAACTAAAATTTTGAAATTACGAAATTCAAAACGTCATGCTAGGTCGGAAACCAAGAGGGGGTTGAACGGGTGCGTAGCCCGAAAGGGGAAATGGCTCAAAATTTTGAAAATCCAAATTTCCAAAAATTTTAAAAATTCAAAAATTCGAAAAACGAGGGGGGTGCGGAGGCCGAGAGAGGGACGGGGGTCGGCCCGGAGTGGCCCGAAGATGCCCAGAGTGGGCGGGGGTGCGGCGTTCAGGAGAGAGGGAGGGAGGGGGTGAGGCGTATGGGAGAGAGGGAGGGGAAGGGGAGGGGGTGAGGCTGGGAGTCGACCTCCGGGGGGAGGGAAGGCGGCAAGACCGCTAGGGGAAGGGAGAAGGGGGCTCATCCTCCGGGTGGCCGGTGGCCTACCACCGGCTATGGGACGGTTCCTCCCGCACACGGCGAAAGGATCGCTGGAGCTCATAGCAGGGAGCGGACAACGAGTCATCGACCGACACCGGGGTGGACGCCTCCGAGCGCGGCTGCGCTGGGGCCGGATTGGTGGAGACCGAGCACGAGGGACGCAGCATGGCCACCATAGCCCACGAAGGGGGGCCGCCGACGTCAAAGAGAATGCCGGCGGGGCTGGGGGGGCTGAGGCGGGGACCGCTCCAGGCCCACCGGGAGCCGGGTGGAGCGAGGACGCCGGCCACTTTAGAGAGAGAAAAGCAGCCGCCTCCCGGGTGGATGCCACCGCGAGAGGGGGATCGACGTGAGGAGTGGTGAGAGGAGGAGGCGCCGGCCACGAAAGAGGAGCGGCGAGGAAAGGAGACGCCGGGAGGGGGGGCGCCTGGCGGAGCTTGGCTCGACCCCGACTGAGGGCCGAGGGAGGTCGGGGGAACATCCAGGGACTAACGACGATGAAGGAGGACCAGACGCCCAGCGCCTCGCCCGATTTTGCCGACTCCGGGGGGCCGGCATCGCCGAGGGGGGTGGGAGATGAGGGGAAAGGGAGGAGGGAAGCCGCTCGGCAGAAAGACGCCCGGCCAGGCGGACCCCGGCCGATCGGGGGGCAGGGAGGATGGGATAATATGGGGGCTCCGAGGGGGAAAAAGAAGCCCAAAGACGCCGCCAGTCCGAGGGGGCCGACCGGCCAGAAGAACCACCCGGCCACGAGGGGAAGTGGGGGGGAACGGCGAGCAGAGGGGGTTCCTCCGACGGGCGGAGTATATATATATATATATATATATATATATATATATATATATATATATATATATATATATATATATATATATATATATACTCATATATACAGGTATATATGAATGTATCACTAATACCATAAATAATATAGAAAATAGTCCTAAAAATTTTCTAACACATAATTACTCAAAATAATATATTACTACTAGGTTTTTATGAACAGTGTATATTATATATATACCATATAATATATGTACTCCTATATATCATCTTCATATAAAATTCTCCAAAATCCTATAATTGATATAATAAATCAAATAATTACATGTATAAAATATAGGAGGTTTACAATTGGGAACGTTTAGCATAATTGCCAAATCACCAGCATCAAACTCAATGTTAATTCTGCCAACTTTTGATTTCACCATGTCATTATTGACCGATAAATTACAGTAGAACATGCGGATTGCATTTGAATATATTGAAAAACTAGATTGAACTACATCTAGTAACTCAAAGTGTTAAAAACGGTTATGTAATAAAAAAAATGTGAAGTTGATAGGACAACCCGGACAAATCTTTCTTTGATAAAAGTCATTAAACCATTCATTGGATGCATCTTGTGACACAAAAATAAAATCATCAAAGAAGTCAACATCCAGTTTGGAAGGACTAAACAATGAAAAGGTGGCCGTCTTGTAAGGATTAGAGGATGAACCTTCATCAACTTTTCTGTTCTTTTTGAAGAATAAAGAATTTTAGGAGACACAAGAAATTAAAAAATGGAAAGAGTAAAAATATATCAAAATTGGTGTTAGGCAGTGGAAGAGAACTTCGAGAGAGCTCTGAATCCAAGTTGTGAGAGCTTGAGAAGCTTGGAGGAAGGGGAACTAGGAAGTTAGGGTTATGGTTTTCGGTAGAGTTTTTGGGAGGCTTGGTGAAGAAGATGATGATATGAGGGTTTAAATAAAGAGGAAAGATGATTGTCCCGCTTCTGTTCGAATTCACCCAGAATGAGTTCGGTCTGAGTTCGGCCAGAACTTTGACCGAGTTCGGTCCCTGGGTAATCAGGATAGACTTTGGAAAGTGTGTGATAGAGTTTTAACATAAATGCGAATTTGATTAGAAATAGTTGTGTTGATGAAAAATAATAAATATTATTTATTTAAAATTCACGAATCGTATAGAATATTTCGGGTTAGCTGTAGGGGCCGGATCTGAGCTAGCGGTAGTTCGATTACTAACCATGTCGCTTCAGGCTATTTACATATGTGTGACAGAATGGCCCTATCGGCTTATAACTAAAATAATTTCAACAAATTTATGAGTCTTAATAAATAATATTTAATTATATTACTTCAACATCCAGAATTCTTAATTCTCTTTGTGTAAAGTTAAAATGATCTTCAGCCAAGGGCTTAGTAAAGATGTCAACTAATTGATATTTAGTGTCAACAAATTCCAAATTAATATCTCCCTGTAAAACATGATCTCTAAGAAAGTAATGTCTAATTTCTATATGTTTAGTGTGAGAATGACATACAAGATTCTTCGTAAGATTAATAGAACTAGTGTTATCGTAGTAAATAGGAATGTGGTTAAACGTTAACTGATAGTCTTCCAAAGTTTGCTTCATCCATAAAATTTGTACATATCAACATCCTGTGGCTATATATTCAGCCTCAATTGTTGATAATACAACAGAATTTTGCTTCTTTGTAAACCAGGAGACTAATGACTTTTCTAAAAAATGATATGTGCCACTGGTACTTTTACGATCGACTTTGCATCCGATAAAATTTGCGTCCAAGTAACCTATCAGGTCAAATGAATCGGTTTTGGGATACCAAAGGTCAGTTGTCAAAGTTTCTTTAAGGTATTGCAGGATACGCTTAACGGCGCTCATATGTGATTCTTTAGGACAAGCCTGAAATCTTAGCATATAAGCATACAGAAAATATAATGCCATGTCGACTAGCAGTTAAGTATAGTAAACTACCAATCATACCTCTATACTTATGTATGTCAGTTGGTGCACCACTTTTATTTATATCAAGCTTAGTAGACATTGTTATAGGTGTGCCGATAGGTTTAACGTTATCCATGTCAAATTTTTTTAGCAAGTCTTTTGTATACTTTGCTTGATTGATGAATATCCCTTGTGAACTTTGCTTGATTTGTAGTCCAAGGAAGAATGTTAGTTCTTCCATCATGCTCATTTCAAATTCACTCTACATACACTTAGCAAACTCGTTACATAGCATCTCATTAGGTGATCCAAAAATTATGTCATCTACATATATCTGCACTAATAAAATATTTTATCCAAAGGTTTTATAAAGAAGTAGAATCAAAAGTCGTGTTCAAGCAAGAAGGAACTAAGGCGCTCATACCATGCACGAGGTACTTATTTGAGACCATAGAGAGCCTTGCGAAGCTTGAATACGTGATCAAGATTTTTGAAATCTTTTAAGCCAGGAGGTTGTTTTACAAAAACTTCTTTTATAAAACTATTTAGAAAAGTACTTTTGACATCCATTTGAAAAAGTTTGAAACCGTAAAAACTTACAAAAGTACAAAGCATACGAATGGGCTCTAGTCTAGCAACTGGAGCATATGTCTCATCATAGTCAATGCCTTCTTCTTGATTATAGCCTTGAGCTACTAGATGTACTTTATTGCGTATGACTGAACTATTCTCATCTAATTTATTTCGAAACACCCACTTGGTACCAATGATCGGATGATCAATAGGTCTGGGAACGAGTTTCCAACTTGATTTCGTTCAAATTGGTTTAGTTCCTCTTGTATTGCAGAAATCCAAAATTCATCATTAAAAGCTTCTAAAATATTTTTAGGTTCTATTTTAGAAATAAATACAACATTAGCAACTATCTCTCTTGTGCTTGAGCGAGTACTTACACCTCTTGATACATCACCTACTACCAGTTCTTCTGGATGATCTAACGCAAACCACAATATTTCGGTAGACTTTTTAGGTAGGACGAGGATGGTGTATCTTCTGATATTCTGTTGGAGGGGGTTTTCTCTTCTTTATTGTCACTATCGTCATTGCGTTGACTATTCAGCTCATCGAATATGACATTTATTGAGTCTTCAACAACCATTGATTTTTGTTGAATACCTTGTATCCTTTGCTCTTTGCCGCATACACCAAGAATATGCCTTCATCAGCTTTTTCATCAAAATTCCCAAGTTGTCTTTTATATTTAAAATAAACATCTACAACCAAGGACCTTGAAATAGCTGATGTTAGGAGTTCTATTAAACCACAATTCATAAGGAGACTTTTTAGAGATATGTCTAATAAAAACTCTATTCAAAATATGACATGCTGTATAGACAACTTCTGTCCAAAAACATTTTGGAAGATTATGCTGGTTTAACATTACTCTGGCCATATCGCCAAGAGTTCTATTCTTCCTCTCCACAACGCCATTCTGTTGAGAGATTCTAGGACAAGAGAATTCATGTGATAGTCCATTTGAATCACAAAAATACTTAAACTCATGGTTATCGAATTCTCCTCCATAATTACTTCATATCCGAGTAATCATGAATCCTTTCTCATTTTGTACCTTTTTAAAAAAAATACCAATTCAGAAAAGGTCTCATTTTTATTTACAAGAAAGTAAACCCAAGTATACCGTGAATAATCATCTACTATCACGTAAGTGTATAGTTTACTGCCAAGATTGGCGACTCTACTTGGTCTAAACAAGTCCATATGTAATAAGTCTAAAAGTATTTTCAACGTTTATTGATTTGAAAGATAATCTAGATGTCTTATTCTTTTTACATTCGGCACAGATTATATCTTTCTTGAAAGTAATATCAGGTAAGCCTCTTACCAATTTCTTGGTGGACAATCTTGCAATAGTATCCATGTTCGCATGTCCAAGACGCATATGCCATACACAACTTTCGTCTTGAGTTGTGAACAAACACTTTCCTGTACTGTTAGTCTTCTCTGACAAATATAGTACATATATGTTGTCCTCTCTTATTCCCTCAAAGAAAGTTATTCCAGAAGTTTTATCATAAACAAAATATTTATTCTTAACAAAATTAATTCCATAACCATGATCAGTCAGTTGACTAATACTTTGCAGGTTATGTTTTAATTCTGTTACTAAGTATACATCTTTAATAATTGGTGAGGAAGAAGTACCTATGTCGCTAATTCCAATAATATATCCTTTCAGGTTGTTTCCAAAGGAGACATAGCCTTCTTTCTTCATCGATAGAGTTACAAACAATGTGTTATCAACTGTCATGTGCCTGGAGCAACCACTATCGAGAATCTACTTGCTTCTAGTGGGAGGAGGAAGGTCCACCTACAACACAAGTTGAAAATATAATCTTTGGTACCCACTTTCTTGAGGGTCATGATATGTTAGTTTTTGGAACCATACATGCATATTCAGATCTACTAGCTTTCTAATCTTACACTAGTGTGATACATGTTCTCTTATACCACAATAATGACATGTAGCAAACGTGTTAGTGCTAGGTGTAGTTCGAAGATCATGTATATGTATTTTGAAGACGTGTCTGTTTTCTTGATGTGTGGAAAAGGTATACATATATGCATGACTTCTAGTAGTTCTAGCAGTATTGGTCGTATTGTGTTTGTGCTTAGCCTTGTGACTTGTGTTCACTTGAGCTATAGGTTTGACAACATGTTTGTCCAACTTAATCTTTAACTTTTTAGAGACATCACAGTCTTCATTGTATTTGGTCGTGAGTGCATCTATTCTCTGAACATCAATATTGTACTTCTTTTTCTTTAGTTCATAGAGATCGTTAAGTTGTACATTTTCTTGATTGGCTTTCTCAAGTTTTTTTAAGAGTATCATGTAAGCTCAACTTTAAAGAAGTAATCTTATTTGTGTCACTAGAAGAATCTCTAATATCTTCTAACATTTAAGATTGCTTTGAAAACTTAGATTGTACAAAATTTAGCTCTTTCTTAGCACTTTTGTATAAATCTATTATTTTTCTCTGATTTTCTAATAGATTAGTAAAAACATCAGACAGTTTATCAAAAGTAAATTCTTCATAGAGAGGGTTCGATATTACCTTAGCCTCTGTAGCCATAAAGCAGAGGTTTGCTGTGTTGTGAGGCTTCTCTTCTTCTTCTTCAGAATTACTAGTTTCGCTTTCACACCAGATGCTAATGTTAGCATAGTTTCTAGTCGAAGTCCTTCTCTTGCTCGACTGATCATGCCTGATTCCCTTTTTTATAACAGGACAATCCTTCTGATGTGACCTGTTCTTTTATAACTGAAGCAGATCGATTCTTCGTCGTCTCTGGAATCTTTTTTTTGTTTGACTTCTTATATCTGAGGAATCTTCTGAAGTTTCTTGTCATGAGGGCCATTTGATCGTTATCTGAGCTATCTGTCTCACTTTCATCGTCGGAGGTTGTCTTGTAGTTAGCTTTAAATGCTATCGCCTTCTCTTTTGGAGCTGACTCTTCAAAATCTTTAAGATCTAGCTCATGCGTCATAAGCTTTCCCATAAGGGTTTTAAAAGACTGTTGTGAGATAATTTCCTTCAATAATGGTCGTCGCTTTAGGATTCTAGTTCTTGTTGAGCCCACAAAGTACCTTACGAATCTTCTCATGATTGTTGTATTCTTTTCCAAGGGAGGATAGAGGATTAACAATATCTAGAAACCAAGTAAACATATTTGTAATAGTCTTATTAGGCTTCATTTTGAAGGCCTTATACTCTTGTGTTAGTCGTGAGATTTTGGACTCCTTCACTTGTGAAGTCCCTTCATGAGTGACCTCAAGAAGTTTTCAAACCTCGTGAGACATGACACATATTGAAACTCTATTGAACTCAGTTCTATCTATAGCACAGAATAAAGCATTAATAGCTTTTGCATCAAGATTGCCTTAATTTTTTTCATTATCGGTATATCTGTCAAATAGTTTTTCAACTAGTTCACCCTCTACCACAATATGTAGTGGTTTCTTATATCCATTCATGACAATCGACCATAAATCAAAATCAAGAGACTTGAGGTACAATCTCATACGTGTCTTCCAGTATGTGTAGTTTGTGCCATCAAATAGGGGCGGTCTATTCGTTGATTGGTCATCACTATTTCTTGGATATAAGGATGTCATATCTCAAGGAGTTTTAATCCAACTAGAGATAAACTATGCTCTGATACCAATTGTAGGATCAATGGCACCTCTAGAGGAGGTAAATAGAGTATAGTGAAAAATATTTACCAATTTCAAGACAAAGCAGTTGAAGCAAATATATAAATAAACTTAACTGCAATGAAGTAGAGCAATAAGTAAGTGGAGACAAGAAAACAATACGCAAACACCAAGATTTATACTAGCTTTCCTCTGAGAGGACTAGTCCAGTTCGCGAGAATACTTACTCGCTATAATCCACTATTTTGAATAGAGATTACACCGCGTGGTTTGCTCCGAAGAACACGCCAACTTAAAACACTATCGTGTTTTTATCCGAAGCCCACGATCAAACTTCAAACACCTTTCTAAAGAAAGCATTTATACGCCAAGCTTGTACAACTCGAATCCTCCTAATCGGAAACCACCGACACTAGAAGAATAGGAGTCGCCTTGGAGATTAGAAGATTTGTGCTCTTTAAAATAGATAAAAAATCTTAGAAATACATATAGAAGATGAAGAATGAATGAGTGAATAGAAATGGGAAATTCTTCTCTTTTATAGAATTTCCTATGACAGAGTTTGGGCAGACGGTAGAACGTTCTTAATTTTGAATGCTGTAGATCCAATAGAATAGGAAAATGCAGCTGACCAGGAGTGATCCATGGGGCGAGTTCGGGCATACCTCGGCTCGAGTTCGGTTGCTAGGGTTTCCGGGTCATTTGATTTGGTTAGACTTTTGGATATATGTTTGGCTTGGGATCAAAGAATTGATTGTTTTGTTTTTTTTTTAGGATAGAACTTCTAAATGCCAGTGATCCCGACGCACAACTTTCTAGACTCAATAAAAGAAAAATATAGAATAAAGTCTAAAAATACAGTTGAGATAAAATCTACGATCTTCTGTTTCTTTTCATGTCGAGATCGAGTTTTAAGTCAATTATCTAAATCGATTTGACCATGGCTGAATGGGCCAACACCTTTAACGAGAAGCATGCTTGAGTCCATAAATAGATTTTGTCATTTTACAAATCATATTCTTTGGGTCTTCTGACACAAAAATTTTTGGTTGCACCATATAAATTATTTCGTCAATGTTATCATTGAGAAATGCCATTTTGACATCCATTTGATGTCACTCAAGATAAAAAGTTCTTTGGGTCTTCTGACACAAAGTTATGTGTCCAGACTTGTCACAAAAGCAACAACCCTTAGTTTTATATTGTGTTATTTTGTGCTGAACCCTTAGCAGCTTCTGTATTCTGCCCCTTTTGCCTTTAAAGTTTGTCCCATTAAACATGGAAATTAAATTCACATTGACAGATATTTTAGTAATATTAACTGTAAAGAGAGCAAAACAACAAAATAAGAATGCTCTAACTAATAACAAAAAAATATTAGTCAAACAAATTCAAATAATGGTGAACCCCATCTCAAGATACCTAGTACATCGTTAATATCAAGTCTTTGGAGAGTAATATTAACTGTAAGTGGTACTCTTGGTGTAGAGATCAAACGTTGACAATAATTCATGTCAAATAATAAGCCTATCTTTGGATCGAGTTATTATTCACATGTAAACTTTATAATTGTCACACATTTATCATCACAAGTATGTGTGAAATTCGGCTAAGTATTAACCTTCCTTTGGGCTGGCTAATACTCGCATGAATGTATATACACAAACATCCAACATCCCTCATAGTCTATCTATGCAGGAGAGGTCATTTTGGCGACATCTTGTTTTAATGAGTCTATTTAGAACATTAGACAATTATTGCTATTCACAAAAGGCACCAAAAAATTTGAATGTTGACTAAATCCTTATTTACATGCATATTTAATTAAATAATCATAAATCAACATATTATATTCCACTGAATATATGCGTTAAAAGATTACATCAAATAATCCATAAAGATTATGACCAAAATTTATCTGCTACATGATAAACATATGAATTTTTTGCATGATTTAAAGCATGAATTTTAATTTGATAAAATTGAATATTATCAACATAACAAAATTCATGTAATAATCTATTAAAAATATGCATTCAGAGAGAGATAACAACAACATATGAGACAGTACAAATATTCCAACACAAAAAAAATTGCCATGGAGTTTCATATTATGTCAGGCAGACTCTAAAAGGAGCTAAACTTGTCAAAATGTCAAAAATCGTAGACAATTAAACTATCACCGCCAAAAGTCAACAATTATTCGAAATAGATTCGGTCTCCCGCACCAAGCTAAAATTCCTGAGAAGAACCTAACTTTCGGAACCGCATGCAACTTCTTTTTTTTTTCGATTCACAAATTAAAATATTTGTATTGTTACTGTTCTACATCTTTCGTTACCTCATTTCTTTATAGATATCCAAATATATAAAAAAATATATTTAAAAAAAAAAAAGTAAACAAACAAACCGTTGACTAGATTGGAACCTAATTATTTAATATATGCAATAATACAAACACATGCATCATGATTGAATGGCATCCAATAAAATACTGTAGATAATTAAGTATGCTTACACGTGTGAGATTCTCTCTGAACTATGCTTGGTTGCGGTGGACCCTCTGGAGAGATACAATTCCTATGGCAATAAATTTGTTTGCCGATTATAGGGTCACAATTTCAACTGAGTCTTTAGAGGAGCTAATGCCTTCATAGTCAAAAGGAGGCCAAGGGGTACAATATATACATAAATGCTCCTATAGTCCTATGGCTCACTCGGCAGTAACTAAAGATTGAAAAAAAAATAAAAAAATCGTTGTCATAAATTTTAAATTATGACAGTATATAATTCGAATGATCGAAACTCTAAATTTAATTAGATAAAAAATGGAATATGATTCCAAAAAATAATTAAAATTTGATTATGAAACTTCAATTTCATAAATCAAACAGAGAGGGTCTGATACCACTTGATGGAAATTAATGTCGGTTGATTCATGAGATAAAGAACAAAAATAAATACGGAAGCGTACCTGAATCTATTGATTGATTTAATGGATCCTGAAACAGACGTCTCTTTATGGGGTTTCGATCTTCCAACTTACTACGACCCATAATGACAAAGAGGAATCCGAATCATTTGCCTCTCTCTTTCTGTTGATGGAGATGCATAAGAGAAAACTTTCTTTTTGGTGGCCGAATAAATCGGAGATCATAACCCTAATGAATATATATATATATATATATATATATATATATATATATATATATATATATATATATATATATGGGTCGTTCTACAATACATCCGCTGGAAATGGATGTATCGATACATCCGAAATCTGGACCGTTGGATGTTGATCCAATGGTTCGGATTGAATAATAGTGTAGAAACATCATTTAATGCTGATTTAGACTTTTGACATGTTGGTAACTTGCTTTAGCAGGTCATTCTTCACTTTAATTTTTTCAATGAACACCCTAAATTAACTCATATTTACTCTCTCAAAAGTCCATCCAATTTAATATTTCATAATTTTTTTTTTGTTACAGGGCCGTCGTGGTGAGGGTGTTGGTGGTTGTGGTGGAAAGAGAAACGGAGATGAAGAAGGAAATAAGAATCGGTCCGGATCGCGTCGAACGTCGTCGAGCCCTCCTAGAACAACGAGGAGTACCAGCTGTGCCGAGAAGAATCGGTCCGCTTCGCGTCGGACGTCGTCGAAACCTCATCGAACAAGAAGAAGTACCAGCGGCGCCGCTCTAATTTTACTGTCCATGCCATTGTCAGAAATCTTATTTTTCATCTAATAATTTTATATTTTGTTAATAAAGCTACATGTCACGGTGGTGGTGGTGAACTGAGAAAACCTGCTTCTGAGGTCGGGCGGATCATCTGCTCACATATTAAAAAAAAAATGTGTATTGATCGGACGAAATATTTTTTACTTTTCTAATGATAATTTTTTCGAAGAGAATATTTTATTTGGACGGTGAATGGCCATTCTCTTTGCTTTTAACACGGCGAATAGACGGAGAATGGCCATTCTCTTTGCCTTTAAAACGGCGAATGGACGGAGAATGGCCGTTCTCTTTGCTTTTAACACGGAGAATGGCCATTCTCAAGGAGAATGGCCATTCTCCGTTCCTTTAACATGGAGAATGGCCATTCTCCGTTCTTTGAAAACGGAGAACGGACACTCTCCGTGCTTTTAACAAAGTATGGTACATTTAGGACTGTAAATGTTCAAGTATCTCATATTTTTTTCACCAAATATTTACAGTATTTTTAATATCATTTACCATAGTACATTCATTTAATATTAAATCATTTTCAAGATAATCCGAATATCATTTTATCAGGCTTCCACTGTATGGCTGAACAAAATTTCTTGCAAATGTTTGAATATAATTAACCTACTATCAAAGAGAATTTTTCTTACATTACATTATGCATTACACTGGCATCGACTTCATACTGATGGCATCGATGTACTGATGGAAATAACAAAGGATGAACAGGCAGGATTACAATTATGTTTCCGCAAAAACAAGGGATGAACAAACATGATTACAATTTTGCTTCAGCAATAACAAAGGATGAACAGGCACTGGCATCGAATTCATACTGATGGCATCGATGTAATGATTTTTTACAGAAAGCAAAACACATTACAATCAAATAAAGTTTCAGTGATCCCAGGAATGCATCCGTAATGAGGCCACCTGTAAACCCTAGCAATGCACCCAGGACACATGAAATCTGTGATGGGCATCTGCAAATCAAAGGAATACACCAAAATATCAATATCATCTATGAAGGCCAACTGCCAACCAAATAAATGCTTCAACCAAAAAATCATAATCAAATTAAGTATACTTCATTCCAAGTCCAATAAACTGCATAATTCACGTTACAGTAATCTGACCAATCCACGTTAGTAATTCAACATAGAACCTGCATACTTCACAATACAATAATCCAAATAAATATCAGACCTACTCTAAATTCAAGACCATATTACATTTTTAAAACAAATTACGAACTATGCACTTAGTACAAGCGAAAAGTTTAGTCTTACAATATTTCAAACACAAAATTTATTTTGTCCGCCATGACCAACAAATATTCAGAACCATATTATAAGTCAAATATTACATCCGAATTGAAATAAGAGACATTCAAAACTCAAAAATGAATCTTCATAGCCGTCTCCATCTTCTTCTTCTTGTTTCTTTTTCTTTTTTTCCTAATTCTTCTTCTTTTTCAAAATATCCTTCACCTACACCTTGAGGGACGGATTAAGAAAAATTATAGTCAGTATTGACTCACTTTATATGTAGAAATGACATCCAGAAACATAAATAGAAGTATCAAAGTGATGGCTAGCATTAAAGTATCAATGTGCACAGTGTGTATTTTTTTATAAGAGTTTGGGCTAGCCCCATTTACCTTCTTCACGAGGGAAGGAAAATCTTATTCTTGGTCAGCAAATTCAACCTCTATCTGGTTAATCTTATCCAGAATCAATTTCTGGTTGTCGGATATGTACGAACGAAATCGTAAAGCACAATACTCTAGAGGGGGGGTGAATAGAGTTGGCAGTGGAATATTGCTAATTAAAAAAATGTTAGCAGCAAGATCACAGAATAATAATCACAACTAAGTAAAGTAAAGACAGAGATAAGAATGCAAACGCAAAGACGGCGATGTATACTGGTTTCCCTCTGTTGAGGACTAATCTAGTCGGTAGAACTCTCACTACCAGTTGAATCCACTATTGGAAAAACCGCAAGTTTTCTTACGAAGTCCTTGCAACTTCTACAACGCGAGCTTTGATACGAAGAACTCGTCCAACTTCAAATGTGAAGAGGTATTCTTCAATCAAGTCTTCTGATTACAATCTCTCAGAAACTTCTAGACCGTACCGCACTGGCATATCGACTAGAGGATTGTAATTGGCTTGGGATCTGAAATTTAAAGCTCAAGAAAAATTCTTTGGAAGACTGAAAGCTTTAGATAGAGAGAAGATTGAAAGTGAATGAGTGAGTTGAAATGATCGAAATCCTTCTCTATTTATAGGAATTCCAAAGACAGAATTCTGGCAGAATTCGGACAGAATTCGGGCAGAACTCGATGAGGAAATCTCAGTCAAATCCGCAACTACAGGAGGACCAAGTTCCTGAGGTTTCAAAAATCAAACGGCCACCAACCGAACTCTGGCCGAACTCTGGCCGAACTCTGGCCAAGTTCTGTCAGGGTTAGGTTAGGTTTTAAAAATAATTTTTGGTGATTTTTGAAAAACCTTTTTGAAAACCTTTTTGAAGCTTTTGTTTAAAAGAATGTTTTTCAAAACAAAGGACATTTTAAAAGTATTTTGAAAACATTTTAGAATAGCCTATTTGCCAGTACGACTCGGTGTACAACGTATTCCTAGATTCAATAAAATAAAAAATACATTGCTTAAGGAAATACAGACTCGAGCAGGCAAACATAGCTTCGGTCTTGAACTGTGTAGATAGCTGTTCTGGTTCATGTCCAAGAGTCCGATACATCCTGACTAGCTTCAAATATCCAGACAGAGTTTGATCAATTATTAAAATCAGGTTGACCATATGACCAATGGGCCAACAATCTTCCCCATTTTGATAATTGACAAACTATGAATGATATAACATTTAAGCTTGAAATAAAATAAAAAATAGTTCCATATCCTGCATTTTCTCAAAAGAATGTTAGATCTTTATTTTTCTCCCCCGTTGTCACTTAGCAAAATAATTGCAAAAGAGGAAAAAAAACTCCCCCGCAATCAATGCATAAATAACAAACAGTGAAGAAACACAAGAAAATACACATGATAAATGATAGAAATAGTAAAGAAAATTTAAATGACATCAGAAATCAGGCAATTTATAATAAACAAAGAATTATATCACAGGCAGTTTATAGTAGAGAAGCAGATAAAGAAATGCTAAGTAAATGAACTGATGTGAATCATAAAGTACGAATCTCATAAAGATAAAGATAAAGATGTTCAGATGATATCAAATAAAACAAATCCAGTACAAGTCCTCAAATACTGATAATAAAGTCTAAAAATAGAAAAACTTGGAATGTCGGAGCATTTCCAAGTATACAGTAAATAATGTCTAAGTCTCATATCAACTAACATATCAAAACTCCTCATCATCATCATCATCTTCATCAGTATGATGACCAGCATGTCCAGAAGGACCAACTCCAGAGGTACCCGTGCCAGAAGGGTGAGGTGGAGCGCCAGTGTAAAACTCACCAACATAATCACGAGGAGGAGCACGGTCAGAACGGTACCAGTCATATGCGTTACCGGGCTGGAAGTAGGCATGAACAGCCTCATCCTCACAGCGGTAACCTGAGAAAGCTGGATCTCTAGGGATGGAACCGACTGAATGTCCAGTCTGGGCGAAACGAAGATCAGCTAAAGAGTTTACAATCGCCTGATAACGGGTGACGTCGCACAACTCATGTTCGCGAGCCATGTCCGTCATGGAGGCGTATGTGCAAATCTGAGATGTGCTGGTGTATGCCCTCAAATGTCATAGCATACTGCTGAGGAGGTGGAGGAGGTAGAGCAGTAGCAGGAGCAGGAGGAGGAGCAGATGCAGTCATACTGCGAAGAGATAACTTGAGAACCTTGGGCTCAGGGTCTTGAGCACAAGTAGATAAGTCAATGTCGAAACGCTGAAAGATGCGTGGAAGAATCATCGCATAAGAGAGATTTCTATCTCTTGTACGACAACGTCCCATCATCTGAATAATGGTCTTAGGGGCAGAAAATAGAATCCCCTTAAGAATGTGATACATAGCAGATAATTTAAGAGACGTGACATCATCCTTCGAAGTAGATTTTGGAAGGAGAGTAGAATAAATGATACGGTGCAATTCATAATTAAACAAGTTTAGGTTGTTTGCCTTGAACTTTCCAGAGCGAACTCTATCAGGTGCACAAAGTTCAGCTTTGAAACTTGTAAGTGTCGTGCCTTCGGGAAAATCAAACTCAGTGATGTCAACAAGCGGTTCACCTTCATTGGGAATACCAAGGATCTCCGCTAAGAGAACATTATTGAAATTTATATCTAATCCTCCAACACGTGTGCTTACATCAAAAGTGTTTAATATGATATTACAGTAAAACAATCTAATGGCATTAGTTGCAACGGGAAAACAGAGTTTAACAAAATGTTGTAACCCTAATGCCTCAAAGAAATGGCGATGATCAGAAAATATAGTCCACTTGATGGGTGCGCCTGTGCATATGGATCTCATGAAGAAGTCACCATACCACAGTAAGGCTTGGTCTAGGGTTTGAAAGTAAAACCCGTCGAACGTGCCGTTGCTAGATTGGACTGGCAAAAATAGAAAATTAGTCGGTGGATCCGAAGATGAACCTTCCTCACTTGGGTTGGTTGTCTTCTCTCTTAAAGGGGTTGAATCCCTTAGGTGCCATTTGTACAAATCGAAGTAAATATGCACTAATAGAAAAGTTGAGATGGATGGAGTTATACCTCCCAAAATTAAAGTATGTCGAAGAGAATGACGAACTCCGCACGAATCTAAAGTTTGGATTGATTTCACCACTTGGATTGGAAGATAGAGGGTGGTGAAGAACTAGGGTTCGGGGCTCCTTCGCGGCTGCTGTTGCTGGTTATGATGTAGTTTAGAAGCAATGAAGAAGAAAGGCTTCTCGGGTTCTGTATATATAACCTAACACCCTCAATCGAACTCGGGCCGAATTCGGTCCGAAGTCTGGCCGAATTCGCCTGGGTTTGGTTTGAAATACTTTCTTTTTCATTGGCTCATTTCAAATATTTAATTCAAAGATTAGTAATTTCAACCTTCAATTAACATAATTAATATTATTTTATAGATTAAATATCATTACACAGCGACTGTTTCAGATTAGCTGTAGGAGTACTGTCCCAGCTGGCGGAGGTTCACCGGGGAACTCTTAAGTACCGCTTCGCTTCAATCGTAGTTGTGGTGACAGACAGACTCTTTATTGGCTTGTCACTAACACAGTTTTTGCGTATTGAAATAAAATCATAAAACAAAATTAATTAATATTATTGACGTCCAAAATTTCTAATTCTCGACGTAAATAATTGAAACGATCTTCTGCTAGAGGTTTTGTGAAAATGTCAGCTAATTGATTCTCAGTATCTATGTATACAAGATCAATATCTCCATTTTGATGATGATCTCTAAGAAAATGATGTCGAATCTCGATATATTTTGTACGAGAATGACATACAGGATTCTTAGTCAAACTAATAGTGCTCGTGTTATCACAGAAAATGGGAATAGGTGTATAAAATAAATCATAGTCTTCCAAGGTTTGTTTCATCCATAAAATCTGAGCACAACAACGTCCTGCGGCGATATACTCAGCCTCTGTTGTTGATAGGGCTACAGAATTTTGCTTTTTACTAAACCATGAGACTAAAGCTTTGCCTAAGAAATGACATGTGCCACTGGTACTTTTTCTATCAACTTTGCATCCGGCAAAATCTACATCCGAATAACCAATAAGGTCAGAGGACTTAGTTTTGGGATACCATAAGCTAACAGAAGAAGTGCCTTTAAGGTATCGAAAGATACGCTTAACTGCGCACAGATATGATTCCTTTGGATTAGCTTGAAAACGTGCACACAGGCAAACACTAAACATAATATCTGGACGATTAGCAGTTAAATAAAGTAAACTACCGATCATACCTCGATACTTACGTGTGTCGACTGGCTTGCCTTGTTCATCAATATCAAGCTTTGTTGAAGTTGCCATCGGAGTGCCAATAGGTTTGACATTGTCCAGATCGAACTTCTTTAGCAAATCTTTTGTGTACTTGGCTTGATTTATGAACGTCCCATTGTCCGTTTGTTTGATTTGCAGTCCGAGAAAGAATTTCAGCTCTCCCATCATGCTCATCTCAAAATCATTCTGCATATACTTAGAAAATTCTTGACACAGAGATTCATCAGTAGATCCAAATATGATATCATCTACATAGACTTGTATTAAAAGAAGCTTACCATTAAAGGACTTAATAAAAAGTGTAGTGTCAACCTTGCCTTTTGAAAAACTGTTGTCAAGTAGAAAAGAGCTTAGACGATCATACCAAGTACGAGGGGCTTGTTTCAAACCATATAAAGCTTTCTTCAACTTGAAAACATGATCAGGGTTTTTAAAATCTGTGAAACCTGGAGGTTGTGCTACAAAAACTTCTTCTTTTATAAAACCATTTAAAAAAGCACTCTTGACATCCATTTGAAATAATTTGAAATTATGAAAACATGCAAATGCACATAACATGCGAATGGATTCTAATCTCGCAACTGGGGCATAAGTCTCATCGTAATCGATACCTTCTTCTTGCTTGTATCCTTGAGCTACGAGTCGAGCCTTATTACGAGTCACTAAACCATTCTCATTTAGTTTATTTCGGAATACCCAACGGGTGCCAATGACCGGACGATCAATAGGCTTGGGAACAAGTTCCCAAACTTGATTCCGTTTAAATTGGTTTAATTCCTCTTGCATAGCATCTATCCAAAAACTATCACTACATGCTTCATCAATAGTTTTGGGTTCTAGCTGTGAAATAAATGCAACACTAGAAACATTCTCTCTACTGGATGTACGAGTACTTACACCTTTGGTAATGTCACCAATTACCAAATCCTTTGGATGATCAGCTATAAATTTTAATCTTTTCGGCAGACTCTGAAGGTAGCTAGTTCCTGGATCTTCTCTAGGAGGATCAGCTAGTGCCGAGCTAGGTTGAGAATCAGCTGTTGTTGAGCTTGGTACAGTTGGATCTTCGTCATTGTCATCGATAGTCATTTGATTCAGTTAATCAAAAGTGACATTGATTGACTCTTCGATGATCATGGTTCGTTTGTTGAAGACTCTGTATCCTTTGCTCTTGGCCGCATAACCTAAAAATATACCTTCATCGGCCTTTTCGTCAAACTTTCCCAAATTGTCTTTTGTATTTAGAATAAAACATTTACAACCAAATATTCTAAAATATGAAACAGATAGAATTCTATCAAACCATAACTCAAATGGAGTCTTCTTCGATTTGGGTCGAATTAGAACTCTATTGAGAACAAAGCAAGCTGTATTGACAGCTTCAGCCCAGAAATATTTGGGTAGACTAAACTGGTTTAACATTACTCTGGCCATTTCGGATAGATTTCTGTTCTTACGTTCCACAACTCCATTTTATTGTGGAGTCCTAGGGCAGGAGAACTCGTGTACAAAACCGTGTGTGTCACAAAAATGCTCAAACTCTGCATTCTCGAATTCGCCTCCATGATCGCTTCTAATACGAGTGATCATGTAACCTTTTTTTATTCTGAACTTTCTTGCAAAAGGCGACAAATTCGAATAATGCATCATTCTTGCGTGTCAAGAAGTATACCCACGTGTATCTAGAGAAATCATCTATAATTACGAAAGCATAAAGTTTACCTCCGAGGCTAGCAACTCTGCTAGGACCAAATAAGTCCATATGAAGCAATTATAGAGGTCTAGTAGTACATACTGTGTTTACTGATTTGAATGTGGATCTGATAGCTTTGTTCTTTTCACATTGGCTGCATACCGAATCCTTCTTGAATGTAATGTCCGGTAAACCGCGTACTAGCTTGTTTGTGGATAATCTTGATATTGTGTCCATATTTGCGTGACCGAGTCTCATATGCCATAGATGACTCTCATCGCTTTTAGCCATTAAGCGTCTACCTGAAATGTTAGTTTCTTCCAACAAATAGAAAACATATATGTTGTCTTCCCTGATACCTTCAAAGATAGTACTACCAGTTGAGCTATCAACTATAGTACATTTGTCTTTGCCAAAGTTGATGCCATAACCATGATCAGCTAGATGACTTATGCTGAGTAGATTATGTTTCAACTCGGTAACCAGACAGACATCCTTAATAACAGGATAGGCAGACTTACCAACATTACCGATACCAATAATATACCCTTTCAAGTTATTACCGAAGGAGACATAGCCTTCCTTCTTTTTCTTCGACAGTGTTGTAAATAGTGTAGCATCACCGGTCATATGCCGGGAGCAACCGCTGTCGAGGATCCATTTGCTTCTAGCATGTGAAAGGTGTTCCACCTACAAAACAGTTTGCAGATGAAACTTTTAGTACCCATTTCTTGTAGGGTCCTAAAATGTTAGTCTTTGGTATCCAAGTATAAATATTTAAATCAACAAGCTTTCTGATTCTACATGCAGATGAAATATGACCAATGAGGCCACAATAATAACATTTTGCATGTCGAGTGTTGAAAGCTGAGTGGTGTGCATAGTTGGTAGGTTTAGGTTTTCTAGTATAGAAGAAAGCTTGCCTATAATCCTGTTTGGGCTTAACCTTTTGGGGTAAAGGTTTGATAGGGTTAGGTTTGACAGTGTTTGGCTTGGAAATGTTCCGATTTTTCGGTAAGTGACACGTGTTAGGATAGGAAGCAGCAGGCTCAGGCTGTTTTCCTAACCTAATTTTCAATCTTTTGGAAGTGTCATACAACTTAGTATAATTAGAAGTGAGTGTCTCCATTCTGATTTGTGCACTTTGAAGACTTTTCTTCTCTTTAGAAAGTTCTTCCTTGAGTTGGTCAATAACTTTGTCTTTCTCTTCAGATGACTTGGTAGTCTCGTGTAATAAGAGCTTTATTGAAGAAAGCTAACCAGACTCACTAACATTATTTCCAACCTCAGCTAGTAGGTCGGTAAGTCTACCTATTTCACCTTTGTACTCTTTGAGTACCTTCTTAGAGGACTGATACTTGCTACGCAGTTTCCTGTAATCAGTCATCAGGTCACTGAAGGCATCTCCTAATTGCTCAAAGATGAAGTCATCATAAGTATCAACTACAGGTTCAGTAGGTACCTGATCGGATGCCATAAAGCATACATTTGCAGCGTCTTCTGATTGTTCGTCTTCTGAGTCACTGGCTTCACTTTTATGCCATATGCTGGTATTGGCATATCTCCTAGATGTTGATTTCTTCAGGTTCCCTTTTTTATACCTGTTGCTCTTCTTGCTTGATGATGAGTTTGTAGGATAATCCTTCTTCATGTGTCCCTTCTTTTTGCAGCCGTAGCAGACAACATCATCTTGATACCAGTTGTTGCTGCTGTTGTTTTCTTTGGCTATCTTCTCATATCTCATGAATCTTTTGAATTTCCTTGCTAGAAGTGCTTGATCTTCAGTATCAGATTCACTGCTGTCTGAGTCACCTTCAGCAGCTTTTCTGTGCTGAGCCTTGAAAGCAATCGTCTTCTCCTTTGGTGCAGGCTCTTCAAAATCTTGTAGCTCCAGTTCATGAGTGAGTAACTTACCCATGAGTACTTCAAGGGACATAGTTGTGAGGTCGTTCCCTTCAATGATTGCAGTAGCCTTCGGAATCCAGTTCTTGGTCAGTGCTCGCATGAGTTTGCGAATCTTTTTATGGTTACTGTACTCTTTTCCTAGGGAGGACAAAGGATTTACAATATCCAAGAATCTTTCGAACATTTGAGTAACTGTTTCGTTGGGCTTCATCTTGAACATCTCATACTTTTGAGTAAGTCTGCTGACTTTAGATTCTTTGACTTGAGTCATGCCTTCATGTGTGACTTCAAGTAGCTTCCACACTTCATTAGCCGTTGTGCATATAGACACCCTGTTAAATTCAGTTCTGTCTAAAGCACAAAATAGAGCGTTAATAACACGTGCGTCAAGGCTGGCCTTTTTTTTTCCTCCTCTGTATATCTGCTATGGGGTTTTTCCAGTAAATCTCCATCAACATTTATACGAGGTGGATTTTGATAGCCATCAATAACAATATACCATAAATCAAAGTCAAGAGATTTCAAGAAGAAACTCATCCGTGTTTTCCAATAGGTATAATTCATACCATCAAACAGTGGAGGTCTGTTTGTGGCCTGGCCTTCACTTGTGAATTTCATAGTTGCCATGTGTTGTGCTGTGATCTATATAACAGTTAATTAAAATGAATAAATAATTACACTGTTACCTTCGCTTTACCTGTAACACCCGCTCTGATGCCAATTGTAGGAACGAAATTGTAAAGCACAATACTCTAGAGGGGGGTGAATAGAGTTGGCAGCAGAATATTGCTAATTAAAAAAAATGTTAGCAGCATGATCACAGAATAATAATCACAACTAAGTAAAGTAAAGACAGAGATAAGAATGCAAACGCAAAGACGGCGATGTATACTGGTTTCCCTCTGTTGAGGACTAATCCAGTCGGTAGAACTCTCGCTACCAGTTGAATCCACTATTGAAAAAATCGCAAGTTTTCTTACGAAGTCCTTGCAACTTCTACAACGCGAGCTTTGATACGAAGAACTCGTCCAACTTCAAATGTGAAGAGTTATTCTTCAATGAAGCCTTTTGATTACAATCTCTCAGAAACTTCTAGACCGTACCGCACTGGCAAATCGACTAGAGGATTGTAATTGGCTTGGGATCTGAAATTTAAAGCTCAAGAAAAACTCTTTGGAAGACTGAAAGCTTTAGATAGAGAGAAGATTGAAAGTGAATGTGTGAGTTGAAATGATCAAAATCCTTCTCTATTTATAGGAATTCCAAAGACAGAATTCTGGCAGAATTCGAGCAGAATTCGGGCAGAACTCGATGAGGAAATCTCGGTCAAATCCGCAACTGCAGGAGGACCAAGTTCCTGAGATTTTAAAAATCAAACGGCCACCAACCGAACTCTGGCCGAACTCTGGCCGAACTCTGGCCGAGTTCTGTCAGGGTTAGGTTAGGTTTTAAAAACAATTTTTGGTGATTTTTGAAAAACCTTTTTGAAAACCTTTTTGAAGCTTTTGTTTAAAAGAATATTTTTCAAAACAAAGGACATTTTAAAAGTATTTTGAAAACATTTTAGAATAGCCTATTTGCCAGTACGACTCGGTGCACAACGTATTTCTAGTCTCAATAAAATAAAAAATACATTGCTTAAGAAAATACAGAATCGAGCAGGCAAACATAGCTTCGGTCTTGAACTGTGTAGATAGCTGTTCTGGTTCATGTCCAAGAGTCCGATACATCCTGACTAGCTTCAAATATCCAGACAGAGTTTGATCAATTATTAAAATCAGGTTGACCATATGACTAATGGGCCAACAGGATATAGTCTTCATCTCTTTGAAGACATTCTCAAACTTTGCAGCAACAAAATTGAATAGATCATCAACCCTGTCCTTAGTCTTTTTGATTCCATAAGTTGATGGTTTTTCAGATGTTGATGGTTTGCTTGTAGCTGCTGCCCGTTTTCCAAACATTTGAGTGAAGGTTAGTTTTCTCATAGGGCCTTTGTTTTTAGTATAAACATTCCCTGCTAAGCTTGGGACAGAATGTTTATTAGCCATCGAGCATACTAATCCTCCGAAAGGGAGAGCTGTCCTTGCAGTTGGTTTTCCCACGAGATGCATCATTCTACTGAACATGTAGGAACCTATATCCATCCTTTTTTTCTTCCCCATATAATAAAGAAATTTTACTCTCTCGGGATGGATGGAAAACTCATGTCCAGTAGGGTTGTGTGTTTGAGATACGTAGGCATGCAATAATTTATACAAAGTTTTTAATTGAACTTTGTATACATTTTGAGGGGTCTTGGCACCCATCGAAACACCTGTAATCTCATGAATTGCATCCGTCATGGAAAAATTATCAATATCTTTTATATCAAACTCAGGAACTGGATCAAATCCATAAAATTCGTTGATGACAGCAGCATTTACCCTAATCAGTTTCCCTCTCAGAAACACCAGTGGTTGATCCTCTTCTTTTTCTTTAATTTCAGCTGAAAGATTTGAGTAAAATTCTCTTACTATTGTTTGGGAGATTTTCTCAAGACAGGATTTGTTCAGTTTCTCCAATTAATAGAATTTTAATATATCCAGGAAAGCTTCGTCTTCGACATCATCCATCTTAATTGATCTTTCAGGCATAACAGCCTTTTTCTTGAAATATTTAATGTAAATCTTCTTAGTTTTAGAGTCTTTAAATTTTTTTTACCTCCTCTCCAGCCTAGGACTTATTTGATGATTGCTCTTCCTCTTCATTTTCCTCTTCTGATGAGGATTCAAAATTCACAGAGTACGCTGATGACTCTGTATCCGTTGCCACCTTAGCCTTCGCTTGAGTACGCCTTCGATCTTCATAAGTTGAGTCTTCCGACGACTCTGTATCGAAGATAGATTTTCCGGTCTTTGTCGAGCAATGAGTGTTTTTAGCCTTTTTTGCACGTGGCTTGGCTGCCGCCTCCGCCTTCATCGTCGCTGCTACCGCCGCTGCTTCCGCCGCTGCCCTTTCGGCCTCAGTCCTAGCGACCATAATCTTGGTTTTTGCCGCCCTTGCAAGTTCTGTCCTTCGGGCCTGTATCGTATCCCTTTGTGGATTCTTCCCCTTCAGCGACGGTCGTTATTTCTTCGACGACATTTTGATTAGAAGAGGGTTTGGGAGAGGGTTTGGGAGAAGGAAGAGGGTTTGAGAGAAGTAGAGGGAAAATTCGACCGTCTTATGTAACCTTGGGAAGTGAAAAAAATTAGAATAGTTTTGAGTCTTAAATGAAATTTATTACTATTATTACTAGTATAAGACGGTCGAATTTATTACTACTAAATTTAAAAAAACTACTTTCCAAAATTAAATTTATTACTATTATTATTAGTATATATCCATGTGAAATCACTACATAAATCTTTGGGATTTTGAGACCCTAATTTTAAAAACTACTTTCCAAAATTAAATTTATTACTATTATTACTAGTATATATCCACGTGTTCCGTATAAATTATTGAAAATTTTGGCAGAAAAAATGTGGTGGAAACATGTTTATTTAAAAAATTTGACAACATATTTAAGAATGTGAAGTTTAATCTCAATATTTCCATTTTTTGAATATTTGATTAAATTTTTGAAAATAAGAAGACTATGTACTTGAAAAGAGTAAAATTGAAACACTCAAAGTTGTCCTCTATTTTACTTTGTAATCATATTTAAGATGGATTTGACGGCAAGATTGACGCTGGCAGCATAATCAATTCTATGACGTAACAAGTCATTGATGGGGATATCGTCGCTGATATATGGATTTGACATAACAAGATTTGTTAATTATAAAGAGCAATGCTATAGTTAGCAAATGGGTGTAAGTTGTAAGAAGGTTGTAAAATTTTGATTGTAGCCGAAAATAAATTGAGTTAACAAAATATTATATTTCATTAAATCCCAGCTTCGTCGCCGGAACATTCTCCGGAGAAGTATACAAGAGGAGGACAAAAACTGTAAAAAAAAAAAAAGAAGTATAGCCCTCACTGGCCTCGCGGAGGATCTCCGCAAAGTCCTGCAGGGTGCGCACACCCGCCCTATGGCACAGGCGGCAAAACGCTTCCCTCTTCTCCAGAGAATCCCGTTCCTCCGGAGTGATCGGCAACAGGTCAAAGTTGGGCGCCGGATGAAGAGGTCGAGCGATGACCTCCAGTGATAACCCTCAGGAGGTCAAGAAGTCCGCAGCCGCTGTCAGCCAGTCATGGGCCGGAGGCGGCACAGAGGGTGCTCCATGCGGAGAGGCTCGACGACGACTGGAAGAAGATTCTGGCAATGGCTCCCAACCAGATGATCTTTTTGGAGCCATGTTAAATGTACAACCTACTCAGATGAATGGGGACCCCTATGTATATATATACACGTTCCTAACCGACTCTTCCTATTCCTTATTGGAAGTTGGGGATATAATGCTACAGTTACAACCAAATGCTTACAACACTCTTACAACCTTCACCCATTGCTGACATGTTGGCCATGGCCCACATGTCAGCAATGGGTGAAGGTTGTAAAAGTGTTGTAAGCATTTGGTAGTAGACTTAGCATTATTGATGTCTTTCCAGGCTTAGTTGGTTGTGTTGTTTGGCTTTTACATGAAAGGCCTAGGTTCGAGTCTGGTGTTTGGGTTCTGTAGAATTTTTCTATTGTTAACATTTTTTGGGTGCTATTATATGCTTTTAACTTAGTATGGAACAATTTTTGGGACTGTTAATGGCCATTCTCCGTTCCTCTAACAAGGAGAATGGTACATCTAGGACGGAGAATTGTATATTTAGGACGGCGAATGGTACATTTAGGACGGAGAATGATAAATGTAGGACGGAGAATGATATATGTAGGATGGAGAATGGTCCATATAGGATGGAGAATGGTACATTTAGGACGGAGAATGATACATGTAGGACGGAGAATGGTACATATAAGACGGAGAATGGTACATTTAGGACTGTTCTGTAGGGTTGTGAATTTTAAATAGTTTGGCCATTTAGGTTTGTTTTGAATCTATATAAATTAGTTTTGAAGGCTCGTAAAGATGAATTAGTTTGGCTGTTAATGGCCATTCTCCGTTCCTCTAACACGGAGAATGGTACATTTTGGACGGAGAATTGTACATTTAGGACGGCGAATGGTACATTTAGGACGGAGAATGGTAAATGTAGGACGGAGAATGATACATGTAGGACGGAGAATGGTCCATATAGGACGGAGAATGGTATATTTAGGACGGAGGTAGGATGGATAATGATACATGTAGGACGAAGAATGGTACATATAAGACGGAGAATGGTACATTTAGGACTGTTCTGTAGGGTTGTAAATTTTAAATAGTTTGGCTGTTTAGTTTTATTTTGAATCTATATAAATTGGTTTTGAAGGCTCGTGAAGATGAATTAGTTTGGCTGTTTAGCTGTGTAAATAAATTTTAAAGGGTTATGAAAAAGAAACCAATATTTTTGTATCGATCACCATTAATTATGGTGAATGGCACTGATACCACTAATATGAGTGAAATTTGCACCGCCAGAATTTATTTTGAATAAGGTAAAATCTGTGTTGGAAAATGGTAAAATCTCTTGGATATGATTACACTGAGATGTTGTATTAATGGTAAAATCTGTGTTGAAAAATGTCGAAATCTCAGAAGTGAGCCGTCTTAGGCGTCATTATATCACAGTCCATTTTATTTATAAAAAATAATCATGTAAAAAATTAGTATTGACAAAAGTAAAATTTGCTCAAAATGGAGAATCGAACTCATAAAAAATATCTTGTATGTAGACTAGTGAAAAATATATATAAAGAAATGCATGCATGCATGCATGCTAATATTTTCACCATTCACCCCAGGAATGATAGAACATATCTAAATCTTTATACCACTAGTATACAGGTTCTCCTGGTACTGGGATTACATTATCAAAGGGTTTTTTAAACGTCTGTATTGAATAAAATTTTTTTCAAAGTTCGTCGTCGAAGATCACGTTGAAGCACCCACATATGTCGAGCAGGCGAAGACCCTTGCAGTTGCATATGATAGATCGCAGTGTGTCTCCATTGAACATGCCGAATCCCATATGTAGGTGCTCGAGACGTGGCATCGAATCAGCCACGGCCTTTCCCTCCGCCTCGTTTTTCGTGTCCAGCACGAACATGTTCCTGAGCATGAAATCCGGAGGGGGCATGTTCCTACTCAGCTTGACCAAACGACGGCAATACTTTCCGACGAAAATTATTCCAGTCAACGTGATATAGAGGCAGTAGCTAATGTCGAGTTATTCCAGCACAGGAAGAAACTCCAAGTGTCTCACGAAAGTTTCATCACTCACGTCGCACTTCGGAATGTGCAGCACCCTTAGAAATTTTCTACTGTATTATAAAAATAGGAAAACATCAATAGAAATTAACAAAAGTATACGTAAAATTTTGTAATAGAAAAAATAAAGTATTAGAATAAGACCAAATAAAATTTTGCACTGGCCTTAAATATGCAAAAGAGAAGGCTGCTTCGTCGAGCTTGTACGCGGAGAGGGACCCTAAATATCCCTCACTGCGAGCCACGAGCTTCATTACGGTCAAACTAATCTCAGCGGTTTGCTGGGTCCTCCGGCACCACTGTACCAAGTCGACGTTAGACCAATAGTCTAAGGGACCGTTGAGCGCCTTCCACCACGAACGGCAAACTGGGGCCACGTTGCACATTACCTCGTCCGCCGGCATCCCCGACAGTACCAGTATCATCGAGAGAATCTCGGTAGCGATGACGGCCCATCCGCTGCAGTTGATCTTGCTCCTCTCCATTGTGACTGTTCTTCTTTTTCTTCTTTCCTTTGTTTCTCTCTAGTCGGATGGGTTCTCTTCTTTAGAAAAGGCTATTTAACCTCTCGTTTACGCGGGTGTATGTAACCCACTCGTGGAGGGGTGTGACCGAATAAGGCACGAATCTATTGGGAAATAACGGTAATGCCACGGTATTAATATTAGCAATTAGTCGTTTGGGCTCCCAACATATTTGGATGATGCCATCTCCCATTATGTGGCATCTGACATGGCAGATGACATAACAGCTGACATGGCAAATTTTAAATGTTAATGTCAATATTAATATTAATGTTAATGCTAATGCTAATATTAATGTTAATATTAATGTTAATGTTAATATTAATATTAATGTTAATATTAATGTTAATATTAATCAATGTTAATTTAATATTAAATTATTTATTTACTATGAATGTTCATTTTAATATTAATTTTATTGTTAAATTTTGCTATGTCAGCTGTCATGTTAGCAACCATGTCATATGCCACATAATGGAAGATGGTATCACCCAAATTTTTTGGGAGCAAATAGCATTTTCGTAATATTAGTTTTAATATATTGTAAATTTTAAATTAACAGAAAAGCCAATGTATATTTAATATTAATGCTACTGTAAAAAAATTTCGATCATACCTCGATACTTACGTTTGTCGACCGAGTTACCGTCTTCATCATTATCAAGTTTTTACCCGAATCATCGTCATCGCTGGGGCGTGATGCCGTACGAGCCTGGAGTTGCGCTCGTGCAAGACAAGATAACAGATTTACAATAGTATTTATAGCTCAAATTGATAACATAAGCAGCGAAAGGAAAACATAGTATACAACAAGAATCTCTTTTATTGATAATGAACTGAAGGTTATAATGGCTCTGAATAGCCCAACTTAACATGCCAATTGGCTACAACACTCATGATCTCTCTAGCTCACAAAGGAGTACATTGTTCCATATATTATGCCTCTTTATAGCCAACAAGTAGTCTTCGGCTGAAGTACATCTCCATGTCGTAAGTCCGAACGCCAATACGGTAGCTCCTCTTGAACGCTAAGGACTCCATGCTTCGGGACGTCCAAGCCGAGCCCCGCCTCGAGCCGAACATATCCTGAACTTGTCCACCACTGTGTCCCTGTGGCAGATACAGTTAGACATAATCTTAACATAAACATTGTGATCGTGCTCATCTATGTCCCATTTCGCCTAGCCTGCAAGGTTAGAACTTTACATAAAAAATCATATCATTTTACTCAACCAACCAACCGTAAACTTAAACATATACATAAGGGTGGCAGGCCCTGCGCCTGCACCCAGCGCTAATCTCAGCCTACCAGCCCTATCTATATGAAGGTCACGGTGTTTCTGTCACGACCTGCACCCTGATTAGGGGCACGAGTACGTGGTTACGTCAAGCCTACGCCGCAGCATCGACGGTAGAACGCTGTCTAGGTCATCTATAAATACTACAACTAAACAGATAAATGTACCTGTACAGTATATACACTCCGAATGGAGGTGACATAGCAATACAGTCTCAATCACAAATGTAAAACTAAGGTAGATAGTATGGAAAGGAAAATACGAATGATGAGAACATGAAATAAGTCCAAGATCCACACAAGTCCAGATCTATACACAAACAACCCAGAGAATCATATAATATATAAAAACTACTACAGTCTAAAAAGTACTAGCTAGCTCGTAGGACAGGCAAACCTAACTAAGCTACACCACTCAGGGTGGACAAAGTTTAGTGGCTCTACTAATAAGCCACAGCCCGGGTCTACTCCATCAGACTTGACCCCATAATAGGTCGGGCAATCAGTCTCAGAATCATCTGTGATATATCAACGGTATCCTGTGAGAAAAATAAGCAAGTACAAACACTAACAGCAGTTCCATATGAATTGACAAATATTATAAGAGACATTATAATAAAATACAAGACAAAGATATAGGCGACTTGGAAACCATTTGAAGCCGAGTTACAACCCTTGAACCAAAAAGGACCGGGGTTGTAACCCTTCTTTCAAATAGAACTTAGTCTCAAATCATGGTACAGTATAAAAGCAAGTGGAACATGTGAGTAATGGAAACATAGCATGGTGAGAAATACGAAAAGTAAAGCTGAACTGGAATATAAGATACGACAATAAATATAAAATATGATTTGAATTATTAGAGCGATATGTGATCGGCTAGGGAGTCATGGTGCTTCTTGAACTGTAGCCGGTGCACCTCTCTCCACTGCTGCCATAGCTAGCTGATGCAAGTTCTCCATGGTCTGTTGCAGCAATGACCATGGTCTGTCATCACGCAATGACCATGGACGGTTCGCACCGTAATGCATCTTTGGCATCCTTATGTTTAAGACTATGATCGCTTCGATACGGGTTGCTAGCCCAATATCCGAAGGATCCTAAACTTACTGATATCATAGCTTATCACAACACTGGACGGTCGCAACCCGTCCTAATGATGTGCACCATAAACACCATACATAATTCCCTCCTTTGAACTACTCGGTTGAATTAAGATGATGTGCACCATAAATACCATACATAAATACCAACACTGGATGGTCGCAACAATATCATAGCTTATTGAGTATATTATATTGACATTACTTGTCCTCCATTAGGAGTTGACCGTTCTCGACAGGTTTTGATATTATAACTAATGTTAGATAGTAGAACTAGACAGCGTTCTATGTCGTTTCTGCGGTGTAGACTGGGAAGCTGTCACGCACTCATGCCCTTACTCCGGGTGCGGGTCGTGATAGGGTGCGCGAGAAAGGAACAATATCGCTACCGATTCGGTTGGGACCGATAGGTCGAAATCGGCCGGGTCGATCGAACGGAAACGATTGAATTAAGATCTATTCCACGTTATGGAATGGCTTCTCTGGAACCAAGTCCCATATTCAACGGGTTACAGGTGATCGCGTAGGCAACGTCAGCACAGCCAACCAGTCGCTCGCTTGAAGCAAGTCTAAGGCGAGTGGCTGACCTCCTTCGCCTCGTCCCTCTTCGACGTCACTGGCATCACAAGCCATCCTGGACGTATAGCTTTATTAATCGGGGTCCTTTCAACGCAAGTAGCTAGCTCCGAAGCAAGTCCCCGCTTAACCTGTGCTAATCGAGAAAACTACCGCCTTGTCGACAAGTTGTCCATAACCGTGCGAAGACATATTTTCCTTTTAGTTATTAAGACATAGCCTACATTATCTTTGAAAACTCAATCCCTTTCCCGTGTTTGTGCCCTTGCATTTATCCTTTCATTCGCAACAACATTATCGATTTACCTAGGAAGGGGGTCGAGAAGAGGAGGGTCAGCCACTCATCTTGAGTTTACTTCAGGCGAGAGAATGGATCTTAATTCAACCGTTCCCGTTCGATCGAGTCAATCGATCCCGACCTATCGGTCCCGACCGAATCGATAGCGACAGTATTCCTTTCTCGCGCACCCTATCACGACCCGCACCCGGAGTAAGGGCATGAGTGCGTGACAGCGTCCCAGCCTACACCGCAGAAACGACGTAGAACGCTGTCTAGTTCTACTATCTAACAACAGTTAGATATTACAACCTGTCGATAATCAAAGGTCGTCGTCTAACCCAGCTATGGCAGTCGATTCTTGTGTATTGCTCCTTCAACCAATCCATTCCTAGGCCAAGGGACCGATTCGGCCTGCAGCAAAAGGGTCATCATCTAACCCAGCTATAGTCCGTGATGGCTTGACATTGCCAGTGACCTTCACACCCTTTTACTGCTTAACAAATACACGTGACATGGGACGGTGCTTGCTATACTTCGATAGCCCAACAAAACTCTTTTCTAATGTGTTCGTACAACGACTTAACAAGCAAGGGCTACGTCAAGCCTAGCATCGAGGGAACGTGCTGTGCACGCGTTCGACTTGAACAATCAAGTTCTTTGGGCGCATAGACTTATGCAAGAAGCGGTGAAATACGACTTAAACTACGGGACAAGCGAATGTTAATATTAATTGTAGTTCCAATTATATTTTAAATAAAAAGAATGCAATTTTAACTTTAACTAGTTTGAAGTAAATGTTAAATCCAAAACTATTTTAAATTTTAGTAGTCATATTAGTTTCAATAATATTGTAAATTTTAAATTAACATGAATGCCACGGTATTAGAAACCTAGCTAGCTGATGTCACGTTGCTCGGGGCTCGGTTAGTGTTCGTCTAAACTCGTACGTGCGAACTAGTTATTAGTAATGATAACCAAAAATTGAATTTTAAGTTTAAAATCTAGTCGAGCTCGATCCTTCCTCTTTATCCCATCTCCCACACTCCCTTTCTCTCTCTCTCTCTCTCTCTCTCTCTCTCTCTCTCTCTCGGGTTCTCTCTCACATGTTGTGTTCCTTAACACAACAGATCCCGTAGCATTTAATGCTCTGCATGCGTTATTCTACACAATTTAATAATAAACACTGATACCATATCATTAGAAGAGCAAAAGTTGTCTTGGAAGTCGTAAAAAATTACTTTGTATTGTCTTCTCAATATTTTTTTGCATTGGAGATGACTTTTAAACTTATTATCATTTGTGAATATAACCGCCTATGCAAGTTATTGTCTTCTGCCTCATGCCACATAGGATACACAACACATAACAAGACAATAGGGTTTCGTAGCATTAAATGCTACTGCATGCGTTATCCTACAGAAGAGGGCCACGTGGAGATTGCTGTTGCATGCTTCCTCATGCATTATTTGCTACATAATTTAATAATACATGTACCCATAAGACGAGAAAGTTGTGTTGTTGGAAGTTGTTTCCTTAAAATTATGCTTGCTCCTAGAATCACTCAAGATTTTTCATGAGCCATCAAAAGAGAGCCACCTGGCGGAGTTACAAGGAAGACGAAAGGTTGTGTTGTTGCCTTACTGGAAGTTGTTTCTTCCTGAATAATGCTTTTTGTACCTCCAAATTATACTTTCAAACTGTCTATCCTTACGTGGCAGCTGACGTGATATGTTGATCTGGCAGCTGACGTGTGCTTGCCATTAAAATTGTTTGATTGAAAACTTTAATACAAACAGAACAGTGTTACAATATAGGACTTAGATGTAGTCCTAGAAGTACACTTTTGTTTAATCTGGGTTCTTAGTGCCAATGGAGCGAGTGGTAATGCGTTGACTCCGTTGACGGGCTGACGACGGTTATCGGTTCTCTGAAGGTGTAGATTGCTCTGGGTGCTGGAGCTTGCTGAGAGGAGGAAGACGTTGAATGTCTGTATCTGCCTTTCGGGTGGTATGTTTTGTTCATATCTGTCTGTGTGTGTGGAAGAAGGAAATGATTCCTCTATTTATAGCTGGGCAGGTTGGCTGCTCATGCGCGCATATATAGGATGCGCCAGTGCGTGGGGACGCCACGTGTTGATTGCTGATGGAGGCGTATGGGTGATGAGCCCTGATCGATGGGGTTGACTTCTTCATGTTGCTGCTGTGAACCGGCACGTAGCGGAGAAGAAGATCTTTCTGTTGCTGAGATCTTGGATGAGTCGAGTCAAAGGACACGTGTCATCGACCCATGGCTTGGGGATCTCGAATTTGGTGGGGAATGATCTGGTAGGATGCGCCTAGGATTGGGCGCATGAGGAGACTTTGGCTCGTAACCTTTAGGAGTCACGAACCATTCTGGGCGCATTGCTTTTGAGGCGCATGCAGGCGACTTTCCTTCTGTCTTTTGGGATCAGAGAGCAGTTTAGGGCGCATGGCTTTTGAGGCACATGCGGAGCTTCTGATGGAGACTTTTCTTCTGTCTTTTGGGATCAGAGAGCAGTCTGGGGCGCATGGCTTTTGAGGCGCATGCCGGTTTGGGCGCATGGCCGCGGAGGTACATGCGGGTGGTCGAGTGGCCATGTGGCAGTAGCCGTCGAAGTAAAGTCATGATGATGCTGACGTTGCTGACGCTTCTTCTGAAAAAGCTGCCGACCGTTCAGGCTTTGGAAGACGTGCTGCCAACTCTGTCAGTTTAGCATTTAATGTTTATGACATTCGATAGACAGCTGAGGGGGTGCGTCGATTGGCGTTCCACTGGGTATGGGGACGCATGGGGGCACATCCCCTGTGATGCGCTTGGTGCTGAAAGGCGCGTCTGTATGATGCGCTTGACGTTGAGGGGCGCGTCTGTGTGATGCGTGGTCTGGCCGGCACATCTGCTTCGTGACACATCTTCATTGATCCGGCTATTGAGTTCTTCGGGGCTTTGATTGCTCTCCGACTTAGCTGAATTCGAAGGGGGATTCATTCATCATAAATACAAGTTCATTGTACTGACTTCGGGAAGGTTGCCACTTGGCGCATGGGTTTGATTTGCCCTGGCCTTTGAATAGCAACAGTTTGAGAGAGTTTTGTTGTCTCTCCCTTGACTTCTCGACGAAGATGGATTCGACTGATCCTCCTCCTTGGCAAGACGTTATACTGTGGATGATGGTTCTCCTTGTTCGAAGAAGCTTTGACGATAAACTCCTTCAGAAGATAAGAGCCCCAGGCTGGTAGATGCGCCTGTGCGTTGACGAGAAAGTGATTCACTCTGACGGGACGGAGTGATGCGCTGGGAGACAGGTACAGCAGGTTGCAACTGTTGGAACACAGACTGCCTTGGTGGTGGAGCCACTGTCTTGCGGTAGCAGCAGTTGATGGCGACCGTAGCACAAGTGTGCCCTGTGAGGGGCACATTATGCTTGTTGGTCGGCTCTCCTGATCGGTGCTTGTGAGTGATCACATTGCACAGATCGTTGGAGGAGAGTGCCACCTTCGCACCCCCTTCAGGCGCATGGCAAGGCCAAGCACCGGGGTGGTCAAATGAGTGCTGCGCCCCAGATCTAATACCAAACAGGCATCCCGATCAGTAGTGGGAGAACCACAGCATTTGAAGTAACTTAAACGGACCTCAAACGCACAACCAGAGGTGGCACGGGAGTTCAAGACCACTGGATTTGCCTTACTCGACTTGATTGTGAACGCAGTAGATGCGCCCAAGTGAGACAAGGACTTTGAAGGTCGGCTCGTTCTCGGCGCCGCAGCACTCGAGTCGACCTTGTACAACTTACCATCAGCAGCGCGCATGATTGTGAGCGCATGCTTCTGGCTTGTTGCTGGCATAGCACGTTTGGGACGCATGGCCCGTGCTATCTTGGACTTCTTCGTACCAGCCCATGGGGCACATAGTACTCAGAGTCCAAATTATCCTCGCCATGACAGCGAGTGAAGAACTTACAGCCAACCCAGAAGAATACTGCAACTTTTGTGGCTCGAACGGCCTCCCTGGATATTGGGCTCCCTTTTCTTTATTTATTTTGGTGCCCTCTTCAATGGAGGCAAGAGGGCTCTATATATAGAGTGGAATGAGAGCTCTCTTCTTCTCCTTTTCGATGTGGGATTAAAAGCAAGATTCCTCCTTTTTCATGCTTCTACAAGACCCCTTCAAAGTTTTTAAAACTTTTGGGCAAGTTTTGAAATACTTTGAACAAGAAGCAAGAATGGTAGAGCTGTTTAGGTGTGACAATCCTATCAGAGGTAGTATAGACGTGATAGGTTTGGGTACTTCCACTGGGGAATTTATGTGGACTTATCATCCATGGCGCACCTTGGTTTTAGGTACAGATAATAAGTTGAGAGAGAGAGAACCAACATATTTACTCAGAGGTAATATGGACGTGGTAAATATGGGATTGATGGTAGAGCTTTCCTACTCAGAGATGATATGAACGTGGTAGGAATGACTCTGGAAGGAGATACGCGGAACTACTCAGAGGTGATGTGGACGTGGAAGTTCTGCGATCAATGTACGACAACGCAAGGGTTGTTTGTACGAGGTGTTTACTCAGAGGTAATGTGGACGTGGTAAACATGAAGGATAGCGTAGGCTTACGAAGTGTAAGATTCTGCTTTGTAGGGTGTAGAGGGACAACTCAGAGGTGATGTGGATGTGGTTGTCTTTCTACTGGAAGATGCTATGGAACAGCTGGGTTCCGGAAGCGTATAGTTTTGTTGGAAGGGAATTGTCTGTGAATCCTGATGGTTGGGTCCATAGATCCCCTTGTTGAAGCACATATCTAGAAGATGTCAGGAGTAGTACTTCTTCAGGAACTTGCCGTTGATGGGCATCATGAACAAGTCCCCATTGGGTTTGGCGAGGCGGTAAGCACCGTTTGAGTATACCGTCTCAATGATGAAAGGTCCTTCCCACTTGGGCTCGAACTTTCCTGGTGTCTTGTGAGTTAACACCATCGGCCTCCTGACTGCCAGAACCAGGTCGCCAACTTGAAAAGTTCTCTGTTTGACCTTCTTGTTGAAAGCCTGTGATATACGGGCTTGGTAGAGTTCGATACGTTTTTGAGCTAGAAGACGCTTTTCGTCAAGTGCCTCCAGCTCCCGCAGACGACGACGTTGATTGTCCTCTTCTATGAGTTTGTTTGTGATTGCTACGCGGAGTGAGGGTATCTGGATCTCGAGAGGCAGTACCGCTTCTCTCCCGTAGACCAGGGAGAATGGTGTGTTGCCTGTTGGGGTTCGTACCGTTGTGCGGTAGGCCCAAAGACATTCGCCAAGCTATTCATCCCAGTCGCGTTTGTTAGATGACACGACCTTTTTGAGTAGCCTGACAATAGTTTTGTTGAACGCCTCTGCTAATCCATTTGCAGTCGGATTGTAGGCGGTGGATGCCACATTTTGACTACGATTCTTGTCACAGAATCTGCTAAAAATGTGGCTGATAAACTGAGGACCATTGTCATGAATGATCCGCCGGGGTACTCTGAAACGGTAAATGACATGGTGTTTGATAAAGCTGACCACCCTGGAGCTCTTTACTTCTGCTAGTGGGACTGCTTCTGCCCATTTGGAGAAGTAATCGGTGATGGCCAGGATGAAACGGTGTCCTCTTGATGAAGGAGGGGTGATTGGTCCCACAATGTCCATACCCCAGGCTTCAAAGGGCCAGGAGGCGACTGTAGGATGTAGTGGTTCAGACGGTGTATGTATGAAGTCTGCATGAAGTTGGCATGCATGACATTTCTTAGCATATTCAACAGCGTCGGCGACCATGGTTGGCCAGTAGTAGCCCATACGTCACAGTCGATCCTGCAACTTAGGACCGGGCTGATGAGCTCCGCAAGTTCCGTCATGAGCTTCTCGAAGAGCTTCGGCTGCTTCTTCGTTGGACAGGCATCGAAGGAGGAGCCCATCGAAGGAGCGTCGGTACAGCATTTTGGTAGCTGTGTCGTAGTATAATCGAAGAGAGCGTCTCCTGACTGAGACGGCTTCCTTTGGGTCCTCCGGAAGGATTCCGTAGACAACGATGTTGATGAACGGGAACCTCCAGTCTCGGACATTAACACCAGTGTTCGTCGGCATGGCGTGAGCCACTCGCAAGCATAGGTTGTTCCTAGGATAAACCAAATCTCGACCAGTTACCGTGACATAGTGTTGAGTCCCAAAAGGCACCGCCAATGAGGCTTTGAGGCCAGCCAGAGCGTCAGCCTCCAAGTTTTGTAGACGAGGTACGTGTTCGATGAAGAACCCGGTGAAGGTTGAAATGATGTTTAATGCGACTTCATGGTAAGGGATCAGATCTTCATGGCGAACCTCGTACTGCCCCTGAATCTGGTTCACGATGAGTTTTGAGTCACCGTAGGCTTCCAGATGGTCCACCCCCAGCTGTTGTGCGAGCTGAAGTCCCATGATTAGTACGTTGTACTCGACAACATTGTTGGAGCACGGCTTCGAAAGGGAGTAAGCACGCTGGATGACCAACTGATCGGGAGAGACCAAGACTACCCCCACTCCTGCGATGATTTGGCCTTTGGGGCCTGTTCTTGAAGCGCCATCGAAAAACATCCGCCAAACGGAGCTTCCTTCGGTGACATTGGATTCTTGGACCTCATCCGGGATGTCTTCATAGAGTTTTGAGGATTCTGGGATGGAATGTGCAGCCAAAAAGTCAGCCAGGGCTTGACCTTTAACAGCTTTTTGTGGGACAAACACCATATTATACGGTGTTAACGAGATCGCCCATATGGCTAGCCGGGAGTTCAATGAATCTGGCTTCGTCATGAGGACTCTGAGCGGATTGACTCGGGAAATGACATGAATTGTCTGGCCCGAGACATAATGACGAGTCTTCTGGATGGCAAACACCAAAGCCAAGCACTCCTTTTCAACGGGGTTGTACCGGTGTTCGGCCCCGATGAGCGTTCGACTGAGGTAGTAGATTGCTTGCTCATAGCCTGTATCGCTGTTTTGAGCCAGCAGAGCGCCAAGGGAATGATCCATGGCACGAACGTAGAGAAGAAATGGTTTGCCGGCGACAGGTGCCACCAGGACTGGTGGGCTCGTCAAGTAGGCTTTGATGTCGTCGAAAGCCTTTTGGCACTCCTCTGTCCAGACATAGGAGACTCCCTTCTTCATGAGCTGAGTAAAGGGTTGACATTTACCGGAGAGGTTTGCTATGAACCTCCGGATGTATGCCAGATGTCCCTGTAAGCCTCGAAGTTCTCGAAGATTCTTCGGAGGGTCCATGTTGAGAATGGCTTTGGTCTTCTCGGGATCGACATGAATGCCTTTTGCCGTGATGACAAAACCCAAGAATTTTCCGCTAGAAACCCCTAGGAAGGATTTAGCGGGGTTCATCTTGAGTTGATGTGCTCGCATGAGATCAAAGACTGTCTTCAGGTCCTGTAGGTGATCTCTTTTAAGGCGGCTCTTGACTGCGATGTCGTCAACATAACATTCAACTGTCTTGCGAAGATGTTGACGGAAGATGGTGCTCATAGCTCGTTGGTATGTCGCACCGGCGTTCTTCAAGCCGAAGGGCATTACTGTGTAGCAAAAAACGCCCTTTGGAGTCCTGAATGACGTATGTTTTGCGTCATCGGGGAACAACTTGATTTGATTGTAGCCTGAATACCCGTCCATAAAAGACATGCGTTCGAAGCCACACGTGTTGTCGATCATCACATCAGTGATTGGAAGTGGGAATTCGTCCTTCGGACAAGCAGAGTTGAGGTCTTTGAAGTCGATACAGACTCGTATCTTCCTATTCTTCTTGGTAACAGGTACGACGTTGGCTACCCAATCTGGGTGTTGTTCCTCACGGATGAAGCCGCTGGTTAGGAGTTTGTCCACCTCCTGATCGATGGCATTCATGATGTCCGGACGAAAATGTCGCTGTTGTTATTTGATAGGTTTGGCATCAGGTAAGATGTTCAACCTATGCATTGCGATCCGTGGATCGAGTCCCGACATATCTTCGTAGCTCCAAGCAAAGACGTCGATATACTCTTTAGCCAGCTGGATTAGAGACTCTCGGTCTTCTCCTTCTAGGCTTTTGCTGATGAAGATGGGTTTGGAAGAAGATCCGTCCCCAAGGTCGATCTGTTCAACTTCGTCTTCGGTAGGAGGTTCACGCAACTCAAAACGAGACTCCCATTGTTCTCCTAGGCATTGAGCCCAGGGTTCTTCTTCGAAGGGTTCCGGCGCTTGGTCTTCGCCTTCACCTTTTTAAGGTTGTGCTGACGTCATATTAGCTGACAGCACTTTCCTGAAGACTGATCCGATACTGGTATCGGAATCCCAAGTCGATGCTTCGGACGAGTGGGAATGTTCTACGTCTTCTGCATCTGAACTCTCCGGAGTTGATGGCGGCGTGACATAGCCTACCCCCCGTCGAGTCTTGTTGTAGTAGTCCTGCGGCTTTCCTTTGGGTGTTGGAAGCCGGAGAGGGAGACGTCGACCCTTGCCGTAGTTTAGGCCTTTGTTGCTTTTTAGGTCGTAGCCCATCTTTTGGATAATGTGCTTTGCCGTATCCGTGTACCGATAGACTTGTACTCTGCCGGTATCAGGTTCTGGCTCGAGTGGCGGGAGGTCTTGATGACGCTCGACTTTGCCCAAAATGATGGATCCTTCATCTCGGCTTCGTGGAGGGGCCAAACTCCTTGAGACGAGACATTACATTGTCTAAGGAGGGTGCATCTACATCAGCAGAGATATATTCGCCAAGCTCCTCATTTGTAAGTACTGGGGCTGGATCAGGAGAGTCCACCACAGCTTTGATCTTGGGGTCCGAGAGGGTTATGTGAGCCCTCTCTGACGTCTTGGAGGACTGCGGGGGCTTGCCCTTGAGACGCACCTTCAAAGGTGCCTCAACTGCGCCTCTTGTGAGTGGTGCTTTCCCCTGTATCATTGGAGGCACCTTCTTGGGTGGTTTGCCCTTCAGTCGGATCTTCAAAGGGGCGTCTGGAGTCATCTCAGGCTCCGTGTCCGGCTCAGTTGCCGTCTCTGCCTCATCATCAGCATCGTTGGCTTCCTCCTCGTCAAGTGGCTTGTACAAGTCGGAATCGGTGAAGTAGGCTTCAATCCCTTTGAAAGGATCGATGTCTGCGAACTCCGTCTGGATGACGCCGTTGGGGGATACATATTTCATGCATTGGTGGAGCGTGGAAGGCACCACCATGTACTCATATAGCCACGGTCGGCCGAGCAGGATGTTGTAGTTGACCTCGGCATCCACCACATAATAGGTCACCTCAGTTTTGAGGTTGCCGATGTGATACTTCAGTCGGATCTTGCCTAGTGGCTCGCTTTTGCTAGCATTGAAGCCACTGATGGTTGTGTTGGAGGACGCCAGTCGATGCATTGGGATCCCCAGTTTTGATAGCAGCGCATTCGGGATGATACTGAGGGAAGACCCCGGATCGATCTGAATCCGGCTCACCTTGACTGAACCGATGTACCTTGTGTAATACAGCGGTCGGTTATGTCGGTGGTGCTTGAGTAGCATGTCTAGTTGATGAACGTTATGTTTGGGATAACTTCATCCGCACAATGACAGTGCGCACAAGTAGTTGGGAGGTCTTCAGGCTGCTTGACCTGACTGAGAAAGGATTCAGCGTCCTTCAGAGCTTCGCAGAGAGCTTCTCGGGAGTCTTTGGAAAGACGCAGGAGCTCAAACAAAGACAGGCATACAGGAGTACTGGCCAGTTGTGCCAGTATGTCAAAGTTGTGGGGCTTGGCTAGCCCCGAAGCATTCTCCTTCCGTAGAGGTCTGTCGAAACGAGCCTCCACCTGCTTCTGTTTATTGGCTGCTGAGGGTTTAGATGGGCCCTCCTCAGGGATGGTGCCAGAAGGCACCACCTCGGCGGCAGCTTCACCGGGCTGAGCGTTCTGTTGTGCATGCGTCTGCACTGGAAGTGCCTCTTCCGTTAAAGAAGAGACTGTGCGGCAAGACTTGATCTTCCTGTCTTTTGATTTGGAGGTAGAGCGTACCTCCGGTTGAGTCATCTCGAAGACGAGGTCGGGGTGAACCCAGAGGACCTCTCCTCGAGATGTGGTGAGTGGGACGAGTCTACTCGTATTATCACGGGTAGGTGGCAAGTTTATCACCTCCATGGGGACGACACCATCTTGTGTGGTGGTCGACGGTAAGGTACCGAACTGAAGTGACACCACATTGGCTGACACCGTCTTCTCTTCATAGTCGACGGAGATTACATCGGCATTGATCATGCGCTGGATGTAATTCTTGAGGACGTAGCAGTCCTTGGTCGGGTGTCCGATAAACCGATGGTAGTGACAGTACCTCGGGTTGTCCACTTTCCCGACTTCATCGGGCCACTTTGGGTCCGAGAGCTTGATCTTGTCACCCTGCATCAGTATTTCAAAGAGTTGCAGGGTGTCTTCGTCATTGAATGATTACACCTCCTTGGGTCTCGGTGCCAGTGGAGGCTTCTGAGTAGGCACAGATGCGCCTTTCGAGGCATTAACAGTCAATGCCTGTTTCCCCTTTGCTTCTCGTCCGGAGTTGTTGGCTGCAGACCTTTTCTCCTTATCATCAAAGGCGGGGAAGCTGACACCCAGAAGACGTGCATTGGCCGTCTTCTTTTCTGCGGCTTCAGCTTCGATGATGAGGGAGCTCCAATCGGGTGGGAGAGTAGAGTTGAGCCAGAGCTTCACTGCAGGCAGCATGTTCATGCTGTAAGAGGAGAGGAGCGCATGTTCTGGCATGCCTGGAGGTAGCCTGAAGCAGGCCTGTCGGAAGCGTTCGATGAACACCCGGACCGTTTCTTTCTCCTTCTGGCGTATCTCTATGAGAGATGCCATCGTTATGTCCTTCTCGCCGTCGTAGAAGCGATCGAGGAAGAGGTGCGTCAAGTCGTCGAAGGACGATATAGAATTGTCAGGGAGGCTGCAGTACCAGTCATACGCCACCCCTTTTAGAGCCCCAACAAAGATGCTGGTGAGGAGCGCGTCCTCCTTTGGAAGATGCCCCGTCTGTGACTGGAAATATGTCAGGTACCGACGCGGAGAGTCCTTCCCGTCGTACGGCGTGAGTGTTTATGGTTTATATTTTGGAGGATATACCACCTTGGTCCACTCGAGGGGATAAGGCTGGGGAATGCCCATCTTCTGGCGCTCCTCTTGCCTGTTTTTAGACTCAAAGCGCTCCCGCAAGTCCTTGATCATTTCGACCACATCCTCCGTGGAGCTAGGAGTCGGGGAAGGTGGCACTATCTGGAGTGGAGCGTTTGAGGGCTTCGACGTCCGGGGTGCTTCTGTATCTAAGGGTGCCCGTTGAAGGGGTACACTCAACTCCCCATTGGCCCCTGGGTCGGGACCGGTTGAAGGTGTTCTGGTCAAGGCCGACCATATTTCAAACACTGCTTGAGTCAGTGCTTGCATAGAGGCAGAGAGGGTTTTGAGTCCTCCCTCTAATGAGTCTATGCGCTGGACAATGTCCTGCGACGGCGCATCAGACTCAAAATCACCCCCAATCACGTATATTGTCCTGACACGGCCGGGAGTGGATGGATTGGTTGAGGCTTCGCTCTCGGCATCACTTTCATGTGGGGGAGTCACCTCTCCTGGTGTTTCACCTTGGCCACCCCCAGCCACATTCTGGAGGTCATTCTCGACGGACGTATCTGCATGGGCCTGATTGCCTTCAGCTCCGTCTTGAAGGGCCTCTTCGTCTCTACCCCCAGCCGTGTCCTGGGGGACATCCTCGTTTTGAGGGGCTTCTGGGAGGCTGACTTTGCCTTGAGGACGAAGATCCGCCGCAGCTGTGCTTTGGACATCTTCGTCTTCGGAAGGAGGTTCAACAAGGGTCTGACTACCCCCAGTTTCCTCCAAGAACTTCTTCCTCGACCGAGTACCTTCGAACACTCCCGAGGTCGAGACAACTGCCTTGGTTTTCCTTGGCTGGCTTTTAGATGAAGACGAGGGATTGCCAGTCGTCTTCCGGACTGACGAGGAGTTGGAGGTCACGTTGCATGAAGCAACCCTTGGCTCCTCTTCTGTTGATACCTTCATCCCGAGGCGATGTCAGAGGGGTGTGGATGATTGCAGTCGCTGGAAGACTGACTGCCTTGGTGGTACTGCTGCTTTGCAACAACAGTTGATGGTGACCACCGCACAAGTATGCCCCGTGAGAGGTGCATCGTGCCTGTTGGTCGACTCTCCTGACCGGCGCTTGTGAGTGATCACGTTACGCAGGTCGTTGGAGGAGAGTGCTACCTTCACACCCCCTTCAGGCGCATGGCAAGGCCAAACGCCAGGGTGGACAGGTGAGTGCTGCGCCCCCTGATCTAATACCAAGCAGGCTTCACGATCAGTAGTGGGAGAACCACAACATTTGAAGTGACTTGAACGGACCTCAAATGCACAACCAGAGGAGGCGCAGGAGTTCAAGACCACTGAATTTGCCTCACTCGACTTGGTTGTGCACGCAGTAGATGTGCCCAAGTGAGATGAGGACTTTGAAGGTCGACTCGTTTTTAGTACAGAGGCACTTGATTCGACCTTGTACAGCTTGCCATCGACAGCGCGCGTGATTGTGAACGCGTGCCTCTGACCTGCTGCTGGCATAGCACGTTTGTGGCGCATGGCCCGTGCCGCCTAGGATTTCTTTGTACTAGCCGGCTGGGGTGCATAGTACTCAGCATCCAAATTCTCCTCGCCATTACAGCGAGTGAGTCTGTCAAAGACAGAGACTTTTTATGGCGCATCAGAGGTGATGTACGGGGCATTGGCTGCGCCCCTGCTCCGTCGACGCATCTTCCTCGCCTGAGAGGGAGATGGTTGGGGAACGTGGTCTACCGCACGCTTCCCCGAGAGATGCGCTGTATCAGCGGGCGCACCTTGGTTGCTGAGAACGTCAGCAGGAAGGGAGGGGTGGATTGGCACATTCCCTTCAGTGGTGGTGCCCGAGGCGTCGACCTTGCGCACCCAGACACGGCAGGTCTTCTTCGGCTTCGGTAGCCGCTTCGAAGGACTCGCACTTCCTTCAGAAATGAACTCCTCGTACGCCTGTTGATTGAGGCGCATGACCAGCATCTTGTGGGAGGAGCCCACCTTCACGTCGTCGGCCTGTGACACGGCTTTCTCGGAGGAAGAGAAAGAGGTCCCCAGCAGAGTCGCCAGCTTGTTTACCATTAAAATTGTTTGATTGAAAACTTTAAAACAAACAGAACAGTGTTACAATATAGCATTTAGATGTAGTCCTAGGAGTACACTTTTGTTTAATCTGGGTTCCTAGTGCCAATAGAGCGAGTGGTAATGCGTTGACTCCGTTGACGGGCTGACGACGGTTATCGGTTCTCTGAAGGTGTAGATTGCTCTGGGTGCTGGGGCTTGCTGAGAGGAGGAAGACGTTGAATGTCTGTATCTACCTCTCGGGTGGTATGTTTTGTTCGTATCTGTCTGTGTGTGTGGAAGAAGGAAATGATTCCTCTATTTATAGCTGGACAGGTTGGCTGCTCATGCGCGCATATGTAGGATGCGTCGGTGCGTGGGGACGCCATGTATTGATTGCTGATGGAGGCGTATGGGTGATGAGCCCTGATCGAGGGGGTTGACTTCTTCATGTTGCTGCTGTGAACCGGCACGTAGCGGAGAAGAAGATCTTTCTGTTGCTGAGATCTTGGATGAGTCGAGTCAAAGGACACGTGTCATCGACCCATGGCTTGGGGATCTCGGATTTGGTGGGGAATGATCTGGTAGGATGCGCCTAGGATTGGACGCATGAGGAGACTTTGGCTCGTAACCTTTAGGAGTCACGAACCATTCTGGGCGCATGGCTTTTGAGGCGCCTGCAGGCGACTTTCCTTCTGTCTTTTGGGATCAGAGAGCAGTTTAGGGCGCATGGCTTTTGAGGCGCATACGGAGCTTCGGATGGAGACTTTTCTTCTGTCTTTTGGGATCAGAGAGCAGTCTGGGGCGCATAGCTTTTGAGGCGCATGTCGGTTTGGGCGCATGGCCGCGGAGGCGCATGCGGGTGGTCGAGTGGCCACGTGGCAGTAGCCGTCGAAGTAAAGTCATGATGATGCTGACGTTGTCGACGCTTTTTCTGAAAAAGTTGCCGACCGTTCAGGCTTTGGAAGACGTGCTACCAACTCTGTCAGTTCAGCATTTAATGTTCGTGACATTCGATGGACAGGTGAGGGGGCGCGTCGATTGGCGTTCCACTGGGTATGGGGACGCATGGGGGCACATCCCCTGTGATGCGCTTGGTGCTGAAAGGCGCGTCTGTGTGATGCGCTTGACGTTGAGGGGCGCGTCTGTGTGATGCGCGGTCTGGCCGGCGCATCTGCTTCGTGACACGTCTTCATTGATCCGGCTATTGAGTTCTTCGGGGCTTTGATTGCTCTCCGACTTAGCTGAATTCGAAGGGGGATTCATTCATCATAAATACAAGTTCATTGCACTGACTTCGGAAAGGTTGCCACTTGGTACATGGGTTTGATTTGCCCTGGCCTATGAATAGCAACAGTTTGAGAGAGTTTTGTTGTCTCTCCCTTGACTTCTCGACGAAGATAGATTCGACTGATCCTCCTCCTTGGCAAGACGTTGTACTGTGGATGATGGTTCTCTTTGTTCGAAGAAGCTTTGACGGTGAACTCCTTCAGAAGATAAGAGCCCCAGGCTGGTAGATGCGCCTGTGCGTTGACGAGGAAGTGATTCACTCTGACGGGACGGAGTGATACGCTGGAAGACAGGTACAGCAAGTTACAACTGTTGGAACACAGACTGCCTTGGTGGTGGAGCCACTGTCTTGCGGTAGCAGCAGTTGATGGTGACCGTAGCACAAGTGTGCCCTGTGAGGGGCGCATTATGCTTGTTGGTCGGCTCTCCTGATCGGTGCTTGTGAGTGATCACGTTGCGCAGATCGTTGGAGGAGAGTGCCACCTTCGCACCCCCTTCAGGCGCATGGCAAGGCCAAGCACCTGGGTGGTCAAATGAGTGCTGCGCCCCTGATCTAATACCAAACAGGCATCCCGATCAGAAGTGGGGGAACCACAGCATTTGAAGTAACTTGAACGGACCTCAAACGCACAACCAGAGGAGGCGCGGGAGTTCAAGACCACTGGATTTGCCTTACTCGACTTGATTGTGCACGCAGTAGATGCGCCCAAGTGAGACAAGGACTTTGAAGGTCGGCTCGTTCTCGGCGCCGCAGCACTCGAGTCGACCTTGTACAACTTACCATCAGTAGCGCGCATGATTGTGAGCGCATGCTTCTGGCTTATTGCTGGCATAGCACGTTTGGGACGCATGGCCTGCGCTGCCTTGGACTTCTTCGTACCAGCCCATGGGGCACATAGTATTCAGAGTCCAAATTATCCTCGCCATGACAGCGAGTGAAGAACTTGCAGCCAACCCAGAAGAATACTGCAACTTTTGTGGCTCGAACGGCCTCCGTGGATATTGGGCTCCCTTTTCTTTATTTATTTTGGTGCCCTCTTCAAAGGAGGCAAGAGGGCTCTATATATAGAGTGGAATGAGAGCTCTCTTCTTCTCCTTTCCGATGTGGGATTAAAAGCAAGATCCCTCCTTTTTCATGCTTCTACAACGTGGCAATTTTTTTTAAAATAAAACTAAAAATAAAAATTAACATTAAAGTTAATATTCCAAATTAACATTAACATTAATATTAATATTATCCTTAACATTAACAATAATATTAATATTAACATTAACCTTAATATTAATATTAACATAAATTAATATTAACATTAAAATAACATTGATATTAACGTTAAATTATTATGGAGAAAATTGGGTAGTTAACTTTTTGGATTAAAATTTGCCATGTCATCAGTCATGTCAGATGACACACTATTATTTAACATGCCACATCAGATGGGAGGGCTATATTAGAGGGTCAATTTGGAGGTACGATAATAGCATTACTCTTTCTTCTTGTATTATGTCTTGTCCTTCGTTTCTTCTGCTGGTTTCTAACACACTCTATTTTCTTCATTGTCGACGTCACATGGAGAAAGTGATCGTCGTATGGAAGATTTAGTCGATGAAGAAAGCCTCCTTTCAAGAGGACTGTCAGATGATTTGGATGATGAGCAAAGTTTGGAAGATGTTAGCTTAGGAGACAGTAAAGAACAAGATGAAGACATCAACTCAAACAACAAAATGTTATTTCGCATCACCCTTTCTAATGGATTTAAAAAATACATTATATTTTTACATCTATTTCTCATGTTTATTTTGTTTTATTCTGTTCTTAGGGACGACGATGAATTTCTATTAGATTTCGATGCAGCGACGAAAAAAAAAATATTACAATCTGCCAACATTAACAAAGATCCAACCATGATCTTAGAAGAAGATATTGTTGGCCTACAGTTCAACTCTATTGAAGAAGCAGGGACATTCTACCGGATTTATTCAAAAGCATATGGTTTCAGTATTATAAAGAACGAGGTAATGAAAAACAAATCTGGTATGGTGACGATCCGTAGTTGGTGTTGTTCGAATGCGGGATTCAGACACAAGAAATACAAGAAAGCTCCAAACAGGGTTCGTGAGCCAAGAAGTGAAAGCAGAAGTGGTTGTAAAGCAATTTTTCGTATTGGGTACACCCATAAAACAAAGATATGGTCCTTCAAAAAATTTTATGTACATCACAACCATAACCTGGCGAATAATTATGAAACAGCTTTTTTGAGATCCCATCGTACGATAACACCCGCATAGTTGGAAGAAATTAAGCTTATGAAGCAATCAGGGATGGGGACTGGACAGATATGGAATTTAATTGTCCAGAAGAAAGGTGGTTGGGATAATGTTGGATGGACGAGAAAGGATTTATACAACGCTCTAGCTCAAGATAGTAGAGCACTAGACGATGTTCATGCTTCGACAACACTTACATTTCTTCAATCAAAGGATGTCAGTGACCCAAATTTCTTCTACGACTACAAGGTAGACGAAGATTCCAGATTGACCCATCTCTTTTGGGCTGACGGTGCATATCGATTCGATTACGAATTATTTGGATATTCACTAGCATTCGATTCTACATATAAAACAAATAAAAGTCAAATGCCGTTGGTGGTTCTAGTGGGTACAAACAATCATGCGATGACTTGTGTGTTTGGGTTTGCAATTATCCATAATGAGACTGCAGAGACTTATTGTAAGGCCCCAATCCCAAAATAGTAGGACTAGAAACGTATCATGCCAGCTGTATACATACGAGTAAATATACGACTCGTATATATACATAAGCTGTAAATGTAGTAATCTAAGACAACTAAATCTCATCCACAAAGATAAATAATGATATAAAGCAACTTTGAGTTTTTCATGTACATAACAGTTGGGCGGAGACAAAGTCCACTACCAACCAAATTAAATAGAGAAAAATATACAAGAAAAGAATTTAGCAAGCGAGAGCAAGTGACGAATCCAAGAGCAATCATCACGAAGGAAGGAATGACCTTAGCTAGAGCACCTGCAAGAAATCACGAAAACACACACACCTGGGGAAAAACCAGGTCCTCAGAGGGACGTAACAAGACACATAATATCATGCCATAAACTGAATAGTAAGAGCTCAATAGAAAACATACATGCGTAAAGGTTCCTAACCATTCTATGTGATATACGCCTTGAGAAGACAACGTTCTACGCAGGAGCTTATAGTGTTCAGCATAGATGGAGAGAGAGTAATAGTAGGTAGCGCTCATAAGAGGCACTATCAACTATGGGCAGAAAGTAGTTCTCATATGAGAACTATCGGCCCCGGGGCAGTAAGTAGCGCTCATCCGAGACACTATCGGCCCAAATCTATATGTGTACTAAACAGGTAGCCCCTACGCTGATAACTGTCTTCCCCCCTCCCAATGATACTATACATGCGTCGCCTCCACGACACTGTTTAATCCTTAATAACTGCCAAGTCTTCTACCAAAAATCTATTAGCAGTTACATCCTAACGTACGGCCTTTACGCACCGATGTACGGTCGATTCGTAAGTCCGAAGCTATATGCGACTCGCAGCTCCCACACAACCCGTGGCACATCGTGACAGTTCATGAGATGCACTTAAACATACGGTGGTCCCTTAACTCTAAGTCAATTGCACAAAATATAGTAATTTGTATCTACATATAATTTAAAAGAAAACAACTTGAAAATAAACACAACATGCATGTTATTGAGCAGGAAATTTAAACAGTAAAGGCAAGGTGTCTTGCCTGGTGTGTCGTCTGATGTGATGTGATAATCCGACAAGTCTTGTTTGTCCATTAGCCATGGTCAATGTGAAGGAGTCCGAATTCACGAAAAAATTAGGAAAAGCACAATTTAGTCACGACTAATCTTGATAATAATAATGGGAAATTATGGAGAAAGATACATCGTACTATTTTTAGAAAAAAATGTTTAAATACTTAAAAATAAATTTTTGGTAAAAATAGCTTTAGATAATTTCTTTAAAGTCTAAAATCTTTTTAGGCAAAAACTAAGTAAAATAACTATTTAGATAGTGAAACTATATATTTTTATTAGCAAAAATAATTTAGATTAATTATTTTAAAAATCGTTTATTATTTGAAAACTATATTTCTTTTGTGTAAAAAAAAAGTATATGTAGATTTGATAATTAACAATAATACTGGAACATTAAAATAATAATAATAATAATAATAATAATAATAATAATATTAATAATGACAATAATAATAATAATATTATTAATAATAAGAATAATAATAATACTAATAATGATAATAAGAATAATAATAATGATAATACTAATAATAATAATTATAATGGTAATAACAGTATAATAATAATAACAATAATAATAATAACCTAATAATTAATAATAATAATAATAGTATATAATAATAGTAATAATAATAAATGATAATAATATAAAATAATAATAATATACTCAAACCTTTCCTAATCCTAACATACAGAGAGAGAGAGAGAAGAGGGGAATAGGGTTTACCACGGGAATAGGGTTTAAATACTTAAAAATAAATTTTTGGTAAAAATAGCTTTAGATAATTTCTTTAAAGTCTAAAATCTTTTTAGGCAAAAACTAAGTAAAATAACTATTTAGATAGTGAAACTATATTTTTTTATTAGCAAAAATAATTTAGATTAATTATTTTAAAAATCGTTTATTATTTGAAAACTATATTTCTTTTGTGTAAAAAAAAAGTATATGTAGATTTGATAATTAACAATAATACTGGAACATTGAAATAATAATAATAATAATAATAATAATAATAATAATAATAATAATATTAATAATGATAATAATAATATTATTAATAATAAGAATAATAATAATACTAATAATGATAATAAGAATAATAATAATGATAATACTAATAATAATAATAATTATAATGGTAATAACAGTATAATAATAACAATAATAATAATAACCTAATAATTAATAATAATAATAATAGTATATAATAATAGTAATAATAATAAATGATAATAATATATAATAATAATAATATACTCAAACCTTTCCTAATCCTAACATACAGAGAGAGAGAGAAGAGGGGAATAGGGTTTACCACGGGGGCGGCGCTCCGGCGGCTCGGCTGGCTCGCGCTCGACGAAGCAGCGGCGGAGCAGTCTGGCGCGGCTGTGCGAGCGAGATAGGGGCACGGTGGCGCCTGCTCGTGGCGGCGGGGGGAGTCCTGGCTCCGGCGCGCGCGGAGTTCGACTGAGAGGAGACGGTGGCGCGGGTTCTCGCGGAAGAAGGCTGCGCTGGATGCAGCGATCTGGGGCGGCGCTGCTCCAGGCGGCGCACGCTGGAGGCGAGGGGCTCGCGTGCGGAGATGGAGCGGCGGAAGAGGAAGAGGGGTTTCGGTGGCGGTCTGGAGTCGCCGGCGGCGGCCCGGTCGCATACTGTTCGACGAGGCGGCGGACACCGGAGGGCGGCGTCCCGTCCGCTGGCGGAGGGGGAGAGTTCGTGAGGGCGGCGGTGCCAGCAACCGGAGAGGTAGTCGGCTAGATGGCGCGGTGGATCGGCCCTCGCCGGAGGGTCGGCTGGGGCGCGCAAGTACGGCCACTCACCGGGACGTGGCGGAGCGAGGCTGGGTTCCAGTGAGGCCGGGGTAGAGGTGGAGTTGCAACCCCGGGCGGCCTGGGCGAACTCGGAGGAGCCCGCCAGAGAATGCGTCGGAGGTACGACTCTCGGTCTCCTTCTCTTGTTTTGTTGAGCTGATGGTGGTTTGGGTTTTCGGTGAGTGGCGCACGGCCAAGGTGGTCGGTGTGGACGGGAGTTCTGGTGGTTGCCGGAGAGGATGACCAGGTTGGCGATGATGGTGGTGGTTGCGTGGTGTCGGAGGAGATGGTTGTGGTGCTGTCGGGGTTGTGGGGGCAGCGGTGGTTGTGACGGGATGATGGTGGATGTTGACGGCATTTGGGGACAGTGGTGGCGGTGTTGCTGTGGCCCCGTTGGGCTGGAGGCGCTTGTGGTGGTGGTTGGTTGGCCAGGGCGAGCGGAGTCGGGGATGACGGTGGCGGTAGAGACGGGACGGTGGTGATGGGGGTTTACTGTTTGTAGATGGTGGTGGTTTCAAAATTAGGATTAGGTTTTGGCGTATCGAGTTGTGTCCTGCGTGACACAGGAGAGTGTAGATGTCCGGGGTTGTCGGACATGGAGAAATAGTGTATATGTAATTGTGGAATAAGATGGACGGGAGGGAACACGGACACGGTGCACGGGGTTGTGGAGAAATTTGTGGATGCCCGAAATTTATGGAGGAGTACCTGCCTATTTAAAGGATGTGGGAATTCCCAATTAGATAATGATTAGGATTATTTAAAACCGAAGTAGATAATTCATAATTTTGATTTAAATCAAATCCAAATCTAAATGCAATCTAATTTAAATCAAATTAAATCTAATGGATAAATCTTCATCCTTATTTTAAACTATTTAAAATATTTCAAATCAAGAGTTTAAATTGTCATAATAATTTTGAAATATGATTTCCAAAAATACTAACAATAATAATTTCGAAAATTACTTTATTATTTAAAAATGAACTAATAAATAATTATGAAATATTTATCTATGACCAAATAATATTTACATAAATATATGTTTTTAAAATAAAATTTTATAAGAATATTATTTATTATTATAACTGTCTAAAAAGACTTCTCATAAATAAAATCATAAATTTAGAATTTTGGTAGCCAAAAATAATTATTATATATATTATTTTGAATTGATACAAATAGAAAAAAAAATTCTTAAAAGAAATATGTACGCTCGCACATATTCGTACTTCGTCGAGCAATTTCGAAAATTAAAATATCGCGCGTGACGTACAATACGATTATGCGACGTACAATACAAATTTTTAAATCAGTTCCAAAATTTAAAAAAATATACAGTAAAAATTTAGGGGTTTTACATCCTACCCAAGTTACAAAAATTTTGTCCTCGAAATTAAGAATAAGTAGAGGGTGAGAAGGTACAAGGGTATAGCGATAAGAAGCACAGTCAACTCATTGGACGAGACAAGGAGACGACATTGAATGAAAACAGACATTAGTGTCGTGAATTTAATAAATGCGAAGATAACCATGGGTTAACGCAAGAAGAAAAATGTTTTAAGATGACGCGCAAGAATCAATAGTATGGGTTCAAGTAAAATAAAATAAATTTGAGACCTTACAGTTATGGTCTCTAGAGGGTAGGTTGAGGGCACGATTTAGAGAGTGAATTAGATTTCACTCCTATATTTAAGCGATTTGAAAGTCGTGATAGGGTCGAGAAAAGTACGACGCCTTCGTCCTTCTAAAAAGTTGAAAGCGAACGTAATTAAGGAGTTCAACTGACGATACCATCAATTACGAATACGTGGTTCAAAGGCGTCAAAATAAGTTCAAAAAGAATTGCCAAGGCAGTCGCGGGGGAGACTCTAGGGCCAAGTTAACTATGTCTCCATCCACATTTGAACAATATACAAAAGGCGAACCAAGTGCACTATGGTTGATCAGACCATCATGCACTGGTTCTGATTAGACAATATGTTAGTGGGAGCTCTTCTAATAACATATGTCGTGAACAAGCTTGATAAAGGGTGAGCTTGCAAAACTAGACTACATTGTGGCGTTTTAGTCGAGCTAGTCAAAATATAAGTACGCTAGATAGTAAAAACAGTCTAATTTTCTCAATAAGTCATAAGGACAATGGAAATACTAAACTGTGAGTCATTCTACTTAACTTGCAAGAGTTAAGCTAGTAGCGTGATGAAACAATGGATTTAGTATCCAAGATAAACCATAAGTTAAGTACTTAAGGAATTAAATGAATCATAAGCACTCCTTGGGTCGAAAGAATTTAGTCGAGGTCGAGTCTCATCTATAGTTAAAAAGTATATTGGTTTCACGGTAGGGATTAAAGTACAGTCTTTTTGACCCGAAAGTCGCAATATAAAATTTGAGCACAAGGAGACGTGTTTTAGTGGCACGTGATATACCTACATGAAGGTAGGCTCGTCTAGGTCTTACATATGAAAGTTGTGGAAAGGAAAAGTCTAGTATTGTGCTCCAAATACCCAAGTCACGGTAAAGGACACAAAAGAATTTAAAATAAAAAGTGGGAGTTAATGAGATAATGATTAACGAACCAAATAAATGACCGAGCTAAAGCATGAAATTAAGATAACTTAGATTCTAACAAATCAAGGTAAAATAAATTAGGAGTACAGTTTCTAGGGATATGATAGCCACTTAGATGACGTATGATCAAGGAACAATCTAATCATTTCTCAAGTTTCAAATAATTAGATAGTCATAACAAAAGATCTAGAATTGAGGGTGGGTCGAGTAAGTCAAAAGATATGTTCATCGGTTTGGTCGATGACTAACTATACTTGTGTATCTGCAATATCATAATCATAGGTGGCATGACAATCTAATGTAGAATACTTCTATCTCACTATGGTGGCCTTTCTTGCTTCTTGGTCCTCTACCAATATAATCTATTCTAACTTGCAAGTTCTTCGAAGTTTCTCAATAAAATTTTCAAGATACTCTACCACAATTACCAATTATCTTAGACTGTCAAATTTAATTGAAATCTCTCTAATCAATCTCGAAATAGTCCTTGTATATCGCAAAATGAACATACTTTTTACCAAAATTTAAATATCCATAAAAAGGCCTTGAACTCGAAATTTAAATAACTCTATAAATCATAGATCATAGGACAAAATTTGAAATTTAAATTTTCCTTCAAAGTCGATATCTTCCAAAAACACATTTTTTTTCTTCAAAATTTAATAAACTTATAAATCGTACGCACAATTTAAAAACTCAAGTTCTCTCCCTTCTAAACTTTCATCTCTCTAGTCGTCTAGAAAATCATAATTTAAACTCTTTAGATAATTTCGAGATAAACTCTATCATATTACCATCCAAACTTAAAGTTAACCGTAAATCAAGTGTCACAATATAAAACTCAAGATACATCCCTAATAAATCATAACTATTTCACAATTTTAAAATTCATAACAATTTTGTTTTCTCAATCTATCTGTCCTCTTGTGTATACTACCTTGTAAAAATAAAATTCCAACTATCCCTGGGAAGCCGTAATATGCTACTACCCAACTTGGAATTAACTAATCCTTAAAAATCATATTTCTAGGAAAATAATGCCTTTATAACTCAATAAAATCTCAATGCCTATTAATTGCCAATGCAATCCATCTAGCCATGTGTTTAACCTATGGACACATACTAGTGTAGTCATCTTACTAAACACGAACTAAAAATTTACGATAGAAGGAGTCAAACAAGATGCAATTTAAGGAGGTCGAACGAGAGTTCGAAATTTGAAGTCAAGAAAGGATGTCAAGTAGGTGGATGAGATTCCTAGATTCTAATCCTATATTGCAGGTCCACATCGGTACAATTACGTAACCGAAGTGACAAACTTGACCTGCATGGGCCCCCACAAAAACATGTAACGCCCTAATCCCAAAATAGTAGGACTAGAAACGTATCATGCCAGCTGTATACATACGAGTAAATATACGACTCGTATATATACATAACCTGTAAATGTAGTAATCCAAGATAACTAAATCTCATCCACAAAGATAAATAATGATATAAAGCAACTTTGAGTTTGTCATGTACATAACAGTTGGGCGAAGACAAAGTCCACTACCAACCAAATTAAATAGAGAAAAATATACAAGAAAAAAATTTAGCAAGCGAGAGCAAGTGACGAATCCAAAAGCAATCATCACGAAGGAAGGAATGACCTTAGCTAGAGCACCTGCAAGAAATCACGAAAACACACACACCTGGGGAAAAACCAGGTCCTCAGAGGGACGTAACAAGACACATAATACCATGCCATAAACTGAATAGTAAGAGCTCAATAGAAAACATACATGCGTAAAGGTTCCTAACCATTCTATGTGATATACGCCTTGAGAAGACAACGTTCTACGCAGGAGCTTATAGTGTTCAGCATAGATGGAGAGAGAGTAATAGTAGGTAGCGCTCATAAGAGGCACTATCAACTATGGGTAGAAAGTAGTTCTCATATGAGAACTATCGGCCCCGGGGCAGTAAGTAGCGCTCATCCGAGACACTATCGGCCCAAATCTATATATGTACTGAACAGGTAGCCCCTACGCTAATAACTGTCTTCCCCCTCCCAATGATACTATACATGCGTCGCCTCAACGACACTGTTTAATCCTTAATAACTGCCAAGTCTTCTACCAAAAATCTATTAGCAGTTACATCCTAACGTACGGCCTTTACGCACCGATGTACGGTCGATACGCAAGTCCGAAGCTATATGCGACTCGCAGCTCACACACAACCCGTGGCACATCGTGACAGTTCATGAGATGCACTTAAACATACGGTGGTCCCTTAACTCTAACTCAATTGCACAAAATATAGTAATTTGTATCTACATATAATTTAAAAGAAAACAACTTGAAAATAAACACAACATGCATGTTATTGAGCAGGAAATTTAAACAGTAAAGGCAAGGTGTCTTGCCTGGTGTGTCGTCTGATGTGTGATAATCCGACAAGTCTTGTTTGTCCATTAGCCATGGTCAATGTGAAGGAGTCCGAATTCACGAAAAAAAATAGGAAAAGCACAATTTAGTCACGACTAACCTTGATAATAATAATGGGAAATTACGGAGAAAGATGCATCGTACTATTTTTAGAAAAAAATGTTTAAATACTTAAAAATAAATTTTTGGTAAAAATAGCTTTAGATAATTTCTTTAAAGTCTAAAATCTTTTTAGGCAAAAACTAAGTAAAATAACTATTTAGATAGTGAAACTATATTTTTTTATTAGCAAAAATAATTTAGATGAATTATTTTAAAAATCGTTTATTATTTGAAAACTATATTTCTTTTGTGTAAAAAAAAAAGTATATGTAGATTTGATAATTAACAATAATACTAGTACATTAAAATAATAATAATAATAATAATAATATTATTAATAATGATAATAATAATATTATTAATAATAAGAATAATAATAATACTAATAATGATAATAAGAATAATAATAATAATGATAATACTAATAATAATAATTATAATGGTAATAATAGTATAATAATAATAATAATAATAATAACCTAATAATTAATAATAATATCTAATAATAATAACAGTATATAATAATAGTAATAATAATAAATGATAATAATATATAATAATAATAATATACTCAAACCTTTCCTAATCCTAACATACAGAGAGAGAGAGAGAAGAGGGGAATAGGGTTTACCACGGGGGCGGCGCTCCGGCGGCTCGGCTAGCTCGTGCTCGGCGAAGCAGCGGCGGAGCAGTCTGGTGCGGCTGTGCGAGCGAGATAGGGGCGCGGTGGCGCCTGCTCGTGGCGGCGGGGGGAGTCCTGGCTCCGGCGCGTGTGGAGTTCAACTGAGAGGAGACGGTGGCGCGGGTTCTCGCGAGAGAAGGATGCGCTGGAGGCGGCGCTCTGGGGCGGCGCTGCTCCAGGCGGCGTGCGCTGGAGGCGAGGGGCTCACGTGGGAAGATGGAGCGGCGGAAGAGGAAGAGGGGTTTCGGTGGAGGTCTGGAGTCGTCGACGGCTGCTCGATCGCATACTGTTCGACGAGGCGGCGGACACCGGAGGGCGGCGTCCCGTCCGCTGGCGGAGGGGGAGAGTTCGTGAGGGCGGCAGCGCCAGCAACCGGAGAGGTAGTCGGCTAGATGGCGCGGTGGATCGGCCCTCGCCGGAGGGTCGGCTGGGGCGCGCGAGTACGGCCACTCGTCGGGACGTGGCGGAGCGAGGCTGGGTTCCAGTGAGGCCGGGGTAGAGGTGGAGTTGCAACCCCGGGCGGCCTGGGCGAACTCGGAGGAGCCCGCCAGAGAATGCGTCGGAGGTACGACTCTCGGTCTCCTTCTCTTATTTTGTTGAGCTGGTGGTGGTTTGGGTTTTCGGTGAGTGGCGCACGGCCAAGGTGGTCGGTGTGGACGGGAGTTCTGGTGGTTGCCGGAGAGGATGACCAGGTTGGCGATGATGGTGGTGGTTGCGTGGTGTCGGAGGAGATGGTTGTGGTGCTGTCGGGGTTGTGGGGACAGCGGTGGTTGTGACGGGATGATGGTGGATGTTGACGGCATTTGGGGACAGTGGTGGCGGTGTTAGGCGCTTGTGGTGGTGGTTGGTTGGCCAGGGCGAGCGGAGTCAGGGATGACGGTGGTGGTAGAGACGGGACGGTGGTGACGGGGGTTTACTGTTTGTAGATGGTGGTGGTTTCGAAATTAGGATTAGGTTTTGGCGTGTCGAGTTGTGTCCTGCGTGACACGGGAGAGTGTAGATGTCCGGGGTTGTCGGACATGGAGAAATAGTGTATATGTAATTGTGGAATAAGAGGGACGGGAGGGAACACGGACATGGTGCACAGGGTTGTGGAGAAATTTGTGGATGCCCGAAATTTATGGAGGAGTACCTGCCTATTTATAGGATGTGGGAATTCCCAATTAGATAATGATTATGATTATTTAAAACCCAAGTAGATAATTTATAATTTTGATTTAAATCAAATCCAAATCTAAATGCAATCTAATTTAAATCAAATTAAATCTAATGGATAAATCTTCATCCTTATTTTAAACTATTTAAAATATTTCAAATCAAGAGTTTAAATTGTCATAATAATTTCGAAATATGATTTCCAAAAATACTAACAATAATAATTTCGAAAATTACTTTATTATTTAAAAATGAACTAATAAATAATTATGAAATATTTATCTATGACCAAATAATATTTACATAAATATATATTTCTAAAATAAAATTTTATAAGAATATTATTTATTATTATAACTGTCTAAAAAGACTTCTCATAAATAAAATCATAAATTTAGAAATTTTGGTAGCTAAAAATAATTATTATATATATTATTTTGAATTGATACAAATAGAAAAAAAATTCTTAAAAGAAATATGTATGCTCGCACATATTCACACTTCGTCGAGCAATTTCGAAAATTAAAATGTCGCGCGTGACGTACAATACGATTATGCGACGTACAATACAAATTTTTAAATCAGTTCCAAAATTTAAAAAAATATACAGTAGAAATTTAGGGGTTTTACACTTATTCTTGGGTTCTGGAAAAATTCCTAGAGTGTATGAATGGCAAATTACCAGTGACAGTTCTCACGGATGGTTGCAGATCCATGAATAAAGCAATTGAGGATTTAATGCCCAGCATAGTTCATCGAACGTGCTCATGGCATATCCTTAACAATGTTGCCAAACATGTACACCGAGAGGGTTTTCACAATAAACTGAGTCTTCTGATTAAAAGGTACATAGCACACTTGCTACTATACTTTGAAGTATGTTGTTGTTACAATATCACAACTTTAGTTACTGTCCATATTTTCTAAATAGGTACTATTCAGTCGAATAATTTGAAAACCGTTGGCAGCAGATGCTAACAGATTATAATGTAGAAAATAATGAGTGGACCACTGCATTGTACAGAACGAGGGAGCGATGGGCGGACACATTCCTACGTGGTAATTATTTTGGCGGTTCTACTGCAACAAATAGATTTGAATCTATGAACGCATTTCTGAAAAGGTTTTTGAATGAGAAGCTGCCACTATGGAAGGCCCTTCAAAATTGTGACTACGGTTTGGCGGCCTTACGTTACGGCCAGATGGGTAAGCATGTCAATGATAAACTCTCAACACCAGTTGTGAATCAAACTAGCATGGCCGTAATAGAAGGTAAATTTGCCGCAATTTACACTAAAACGGTATATAGATGTAAGGAAGGAAATCACACGTTCTGATGTATATACTGTTCTCCATCATCACATCGTAAGAGAGGCAGAAGTTTGCACTGTCCAAAAGTATTTGTCGCCAAACAGTGTCAACCGGAAGGTTACATTTCATCCGGCCGACAACATCATAAATTGTGAATGCTTGTGGATGGAGACCAAGGGAATTCCTTGTAGGCATATTTTTTCAGCAATAAAGAGATTACAAATTGGAGATATTCCAAAGAACTTGATAATCTCGTTGGCTCAAGGATTGCAAAGAGAGTTATCTCTCCGGACCTGGCTCAGAAAGAAGATTCATCCACCCAGACATTATTGAGAGCAGAAGGTATGGTGCTATTAATGAACAAGTTAATCTGTTTACATACTATTTTAAAAAATCAAACAAAATTCAAGAGAGGGGAACGGAGTTGATGTCGTCTGTTCTGATGGAGTTGAAAGAAATGGTGACCGATATTGGTGAAGAAGAACAAATGGTAGCTGATGTAGTTCATGGAGTGCATGAAGCTTTAAAAGTGCCAAATCCGGTAGCAACAAAAGGAAGGCCTTCTCAAGAAAAATCAAGCCAGCCTACAGAAAGTCATCCTATCCCGAAGCCTAGAGTATGTAGAGTTTATAAAAAATCGGGTCACGATTATCGTAATTGTAAAGTACGAAAGCGAAATAGTGACAAAGAGCAAATGGAATAAAATGAAACGTTGTTGACTTAAGACAATGTCTTTCTTATGTGGCAAGATGTCATTCACACGAGACAATTAGATGGCAAGATGTCATTCACACGAGACAATTAGATAAAAAATATGTTCTCCAATACAAAAGTTTGAGAAGACAATTAGATAAAAATGGAGAACATTAAATTCCAAGTTCAAAACGTAGTACATCAAAAATGGAGAAAATATGTTCTCCGTGCAGTTCAAAACGGAGAATATCATTCTCCGTTTCAAATGACACGGTGAATTTCATTCTCCGTTTCAAATTAAAATGGAGAATGAACATTCTAATGTGTTTTTAACACTGGGAATCTTATTCTCCATTTCAAAATAAACGAAGAATACCGTTCTCCGTTCCAAATTAAAACGGCGAATAGAATCCTCAATCGTTTTAATACTGGGAACGGCATTCTCCGTGAAGTTTAAAACGGAGAATGTAATTCTCCGTTACGAATGAAACGGAGAATATCATTCTCCGTTTCAAATTAAAACGGAGAATGAACATTCTAATGTGTTTTTAACACTGGGAATGCTATTCTCCGTGTAATTCAAAACGGAGAATGCTATTCTCCGTTTGATAAAACACGGAAAATGCTATTGTGGTATCGTGGTTACAATGCTAGACTTGTATTTAAGAGGTCATGGTTCAAATCTTGACTATAACAAAATTTTGTTTTATTTATACTTTTTTGTAAGTTATGTATGGGGCCCATTTAAAAGGGAAAAATTTTTGATACAGGAGAGAAACTTTAATAGAGTAGGGGGTATCAAAGTTTTGATACCCCCTATGTATGACATGTGGGCCATCTCAAAATTTATGTTTATGTATATGTTTACACGTTTTACAAAGCAAGAGGGGACCACATATCATACATAGGGGGTATCAAAATTTTGATACAGTAGGGGGTTTCAAAGTTTTGATACCCCCTATGTATGACATGTGGCCCCTATTAAAATTTATGTGTATATTATATATATGTGTACACATTTTATAAAGCAGAAAGGGCTCACATGTCATACATAGGGGGTATCAAAACTTTGATACCCCCTACTGTATCAAGAAAAAAACTTTAATACAGTAGGGGATATCAAAGTTGGCAGAATTCTAAGGGGCAGATTCATTGGTATTAATGGCATATAAATGGCAGTAGTTGGAAGAGTTTGTTCTAGTCTTACTTAGCTTTACTTGAGAAGGGGCAGATGCATTGGTATTGATGGAAATTAATTGAATTGAATTCGAAGTGGCTGCCTTTTTGGCGCATGAGTCCGAGTTGTTCCATGTCTATAAATGGCAGTAGTGTAGAGAGATTTTGTTATCGTCTCACTTAGCTTTTCTTGTGGAGATGGACTCTACCGATCCCCCGCCTTGGCAAGACTCTTTCCTCTTGGTTGTCGATCTCCTCGTTCGAAGAAGCTTTGGTGGTGAAGTCCTTCAGAAGACTGAGATGTGCCTGGGTTTAGATTTATTGCTAACCCATGCTCTGTCGAAGCGCCCGCACGTTGATTGGCTCGGACTATGCACGGTGTTCCTTTGCCGCCAGGAGTTCATTTCTTCAACATATTCCATTGGTCTGACGATGCACGGTGGTGAAATCCTTCAGAAGACTGAGATGTGCATGGGTTTGGATTTATTATCGTTCCACGCTCTGTCGAAGCGCCCGCCAGGAGTCTATTTCTTCGACATGTTCCATGGTGAAGAAGGATGCCTTTGCATGGTGCTCTGCCTCAAGGAATTCCTTTGCCTCAGTGAGTTCCTTTGCTCGGAGGATGCACGATGAAGTGACTTTCCTCAAGGAGTCATCCAACGGTTCCTATGCTCTGACGATGCACGATGAATACCACATGGACACGAACTAAAAGACGACAGAGAACAACACTCCTTCACAGTCGAAGCTTTCAATTGAATTCCTTGAGGCAAATCACTTCATCGTGTATCGTCAGAGCAATGGAACTCCCTGAACAAAGGAACTCCGTGCATAGTCAGAGCAATGGAACTCCATGAAAAAGGAACTTCGTGCATAGTCAGAGCAAAACAAAGTGCGAGCGCTCCGACAGAGTGTGGGTTTGGATTTATTGCGCTCGCACTTTGATTCGCTCTGACTATGCACAGAGTTTCTTTGTTCATGGAGTTCCATTGCTCTGACTATGTACGGAGTTTTTTTGTTCAGGGAGTTCCATTGCTCTGACGATACACGATGAAGTGATTTGCCTCAAGGAATTCAATTGAAAGCTTCGACTGTGAAGAAGTGTTGTTCTCTGTCGTCTTTCAGTTCGTGTCCATGTGGTATTCATCGTGCATCGTCAGAGCATAGGAACCGTTGGATGACTCCTTGAGGTAAGTCACTTCATCGTGCATCCTCCGAGCAAAGGAACTCACTGAGGCAAAGGAACTCACTGCCTCAAGGAATTCCTTTGCCTCAAGGAGTTCCATTGCTCTGCGATGCCCGCACGCAGCTCACATTCAACTTTTTTCTTGATAGTAAGATTTTATATAGTATTTCAGACTTTTATAATGTAAATGTAACTCAAAAAGTCAAACTTTTCGTGGTTTTCACAATGTAAATGTAACTCAAAAAAGATTTTATTATAAAAGACAGCAGAGTAGACATTATAAAAGACAGAAGTTCTCTTGAAATCTAATTCTTAGCCCATACCAACCTCATCATTATAGTCTTCTTAGTCCATACCAACCTCTTCATATTCTCATCAAGCTCATCTTCATTCTCCTTTTCAAACTAAACGGAGAATAACAATCTACGTTTTGAAAGACACGGAGAACGTCATTCTCCGTTTAAATAAAAACGGCGAATGGATATTTTAATGTGTTATCCGTTCAAGACAGACGGAGAATGTTATTATCCGTTCCGAAATAAACAGTGAATAGAATCCTCAAACGATTTAATTTAAACGGGAAAGTTATTCTCTGTTTCAAGTAAACGGAGAATTCCATTCTCCGTTCCAAATAAAACGGAGAATATAATCCGAAGGGGCAGATTCATTAGGAATAAATGGCATATAAATGGAAGAATTCATTGGTATTAATGGCATATAAATGGCAGATTCATTGGTATTAATGACAATAAAATTGACTGCCACTTGGCGCATGAGTTCGAGTTGTTTCATATGTAAATAAAAGTCAAATTTTTCGTGGTTTTGACAATGTAAATGTAATTCAAAAATAATTATATTATAAAAGCAGATCTTATAAAAGACAGAAGTTCCTTACCTAATTACATCATAATTACATTGTTGTTTTACAATGTCATTGCTTGGTTCGTGTTACATATTTGCTTGAAAGCAACTCCTTAGCCCATGCCAACCTCATCGTTGTCATCTTCTGGTGAGTTTCATTGTCATTTCCTTCCGGTATTTCGAAGGGAGGAGTCGTCAACATATTCATATAATACTCCGTGTACAAGAGGCAGTTGGGTGCCCGTTGTTGTGGGCAATTTAGAGAATAATTCAGCACTTTGGTCTCATACTCCTTCTTCGCCGGGCATCTCTCCCTCATCATATCAACTTTTCTCCTGACGATAGGCTCTAAGGTTTTCTTCATTAATTCTGCATCCACCTTGCACGTATCGTACGTGTTTTGCCTCAAAGAGTTGTAGTGTGTCCAGTCGTAGGAGATAAAGTTGAATGTGAGCAGAGTATAGTATTTGATGGATGCATTAAAGAGTGGGATGAATAGCAACTCTATGTCATCCTCCAAACCCATGACGAAGTCTACTAACTCTGTTTGGATGTCTTCAAAGGCGCCGGCTTTTGCATTTTCTTCATTGGCATGTTGAACGATGGTCTGTTTCCTAAAAACAATACACAATATCATGAGTAATTTTTTTCTGTCATTTTTCATCGGTGTACACATGAATATGGATTTTTCTGTTTGAATTCTTACCAATGTGTGGGCCATCATGAATGCAGACCACTTATGTGATTGGGGCACCGGCTTTTGCTTCTGGATCAATGGCACGTCCTTTGAACTAGACGGGGCACACCTTTTACTGCCTTGAATTTCTCTCAGCTTCCTTATTATTATGTCCAATATGCCAGCCTCCATGTCGTCATAGTTGAGTATGTCTTGCATGTCTACTGCCGACAGCTGGACTGAAACTCCATTTTTACCCTTTTCCGGATAAAATTCGTATACAATATCACTGCACATAAATTTAGTTTAGATTAAATTAATAAAGATAGATTCTCATTAGCTAATTGTGAAAAAAATCTAGAAAAAATGAAAGAAAAAAGGGTTCAGAATACATACTTTGGAGAATTCTTTCTGGGAATTACGATGTCGATGTATTGTTTCTTCAGCTCCTCATCTGCATGTTTCCAAAGTAGGAGTTCATCGCATTCCCTTAGTATGACATGGTTCTTCTTTAATTCAGCCATTTTGGTGTCTTCTCGGGATTTCGGAGCGGCATTAACCTTCCGCTTTTTATTAGCCTCTCCAACTATATTGCTTTTTATTAACCTCTTTCCCCCTGATCCACCTCTTCTTCTGACTTCTCTTGGAGCAGCAAGTTCAGCAGCTGCTTGAAACTCCTCACGCTGAAGTGCTACAACCATGGCTTCGAGATCTTGAATTTTTCCATCCTTTTCATTGGCTTCAATATTAAACGATTCAACTTTATTTTGAAGCTCTCTTTTCTCCTCAACGAGCCTTTCATTTGTTTCTTTGAGTTGCTCGGTTGTTCGCACTGAAATAAAACAAACAACAATAAAATGTATGATGTGAACCTAACACGGAGAATGACATTCTCCGTGTAATATAATACGGAGAATAGCATTCTCCGTTTGGAATTATACGGAGAATAACATTTCTAGTATCGAAATGATAGGGAATAACAATTATCCGTTTCAAATAACACGAAGAATGACTATTCTCCGTGTTATAATACACGGAGAATAGTCATTCTCCTGGAAGATTACAAATCAGAAATTTGAAATAGAAAAGGTTTTACCTTGTACATATAGCTCTGATTTAAGAACAGAATTCTGATTTCTCAAATCCTCCAGTTCATGCACAGAGCCCTCCATCACAACGTTGACTGCACGTTGTTGTGATTCTTTTGCCTCGAGCTCTTTCAGCTTTTCTTTGAGTTTCTTGTTCTCAAGGTTGGCTGCACGTAACTGCGCTCCTTGTGCCTCCATCTCTTTTAACTTTTCTTTGAGTTCTTCATTCTGCGCAAGAATATCAGAATAGTGTCTTCTCGAATCCTCCAATTCCTTTGCTGAGTCGTCCATCACAGGGCCCATTTCATGATGCTGTGGTATCCGTTGTTCATCAAAATTATCCACACCTGCTTCTTGGTGTTCTTCCTCTCCCTCTTTTTCAACTTCTTCTATAGGTGGCTCATCTTCTTTGTGCCTTTCTTCTTCTCCAATAGGTATAACGAGATCTTCAAATATCATCTTCGATCTCATTTTGTTATGATATTCGGTCTTGAGAAAGTTTGAGATTTCGTACCCATTCTATATGAAAAATCTTGGGTAATCAGGAATTGGGGCGAACTTCCTTTCCACAAATTTACTATGTTCTGCAAACCAATAGAGGAAGTATATTGTGCAACCTTCCAATTTGTGGAACGCCATTGAGTAATCCTCCTGTTCAGTTTTGCTTCTACTCCTCTTTATGCTATCCATTACATATGACAGGTTTAACCTTGGCCAGCATATACTGTTGATGACGTCCACACTGTCTACCAAGGCCAAGAATCTGTACGGCAAATTTGAACCGCCAGACTTTGTGAAGAATACTGTTTGGCACAAGTGGAAGATTATTAGCTTGGCCAAATTATTTGGATTAACATCGTTATCTCCGCCATGAAGCTGTCGTAACAATTCAGAGAACTTGTCTCTCACTTCCTTATTCGTGACTTCTGAGTGTTTGCCCTTGGTATTAGCCAGCAATCTTGTGAAGTGATCTCTACACAGGCTCAATGATTCTGGTCGTGTGGGCTGCTATTGTTTTTCCTTTATCAATCTTCTGTAAGAAACATCATCATCGCTTTCTTCATTCAGCGGTAGACCGAATATGACTGCCATATCCTCGACGCTTGGCACGATTTTAACAGTGGTGCTCAATTCAAAGCACCCGACGCCATCTTTTTCTTCTGTGTAATTTGCAATTAAATTCTTAAGCCCATCGGAGACCATGGCCACTTCGGAGACGTGGACTCTGTTTTGGTAGAAAATCTCGACAAAATTCCAGAAACCGGTATTCTTCAAGGAACCAATAACTGGCTCAGGTAAACGGCCAACATCTCGATTGACCTCCTCCATAAGATTTAGCATTGGCTTGAAGGTAGAACGGAAAAGTCTTGAATCCTTGTTCCTGACAGATTTTTTTTCTATAAAACAAAAAAGAAACAAAAAATTAGGTCGGAGAATGGCCATTCTTATGGGTTTTAACACTGGTAACAACATTCTCCGTTTCAAGTTAGACGGAGAATGCCATTCTCCGTTCCAAATTAAACGGCGAATAGAATTTAACATTCAAATGCGTTTTATGACGGAGAATGTCATTTTTCTTGTAATATATACAGAATTTGCGAACATAAAATCAAAGTTATACCTTCTATTTGTACTTCTTCTTGTACTTCTTTTTGTTTAGCAACTTTTTTCTTTTTCCTTTGTGCAACTTTCTTAGAATAGGGTTTCCGTTGTTCTCCGTCTATCGCTTTTGGATTTTCTGTAACTGGTGCATCTTCTCTAATTGGTCATGCTGCCGGTGATGATTCTGCCGTTGATGCCGACATGGAATGGGTATAGTGCGAATGGGGAGGAAGGTTTAAAGATTTTGGAGGAGAATGACCTTGGTTTGAGTATAGAGTGGATTATGGAAGAAGAGGAAGCTTCGAAACGGTTTTTTTTTTTCTTTTTTTTTAATAAAAGGGTTCTGGGGTGTTTTGAATTAATTAGAAGGGCAAACATGTCATTCGGTGGAAGGGCAAAAGACTCCTTTCTGCTTAATTATATTAATTTGAAGGACAAAAATGATTCTGCTTAATCAAAAAGAATTAAGCTGTTTGGCAAAAATGTTATTACAACTCAACAAAACAAATGAACATAATACATTAGGGGTTTCCATACATTAGATATAAAAGAAGAAGAAAAAAAATCATCGTCTTCCATATTCAATCATTTCAGATTGGACTTCTTTTTTAGCTCTTCATTGTGCTATGAAGTTGTAATCCATTCAGCAGCTTTGCGACTTTCCTTTCCCGCATCAAACTGCATATAACAAACATAACATCAAAAATATTGCTCTAAAAAGTTGAAGTTTTTGACGACATATTTTCATACTTACATCGAGAGAACGGTAGTCTAGACTACATCGGTCTTTCATGAATGATATTACAAAAATCCCACAATCAACATAATTGCCTTGGCGGGGAACATAAGAAGGACGTTTTATTGCAAAAGTAGAAAAGCTGAACCTAGCATCTCTCAACTTCAAAATCTCTTCTTCGAGAAAGATATCCAAATTTGAAAGCTACAATTACCAGAATACAATATGTATTAGTATACCGCGTATCTTGTACCCAATTCATAAAAATTGATGAATATGAGCTTACTATTTCTTTTATGACTGTTTTGATTTGAATCGGATCATCTTTAGATGCAAGTGAGTCCCAAATTTCAACAGTCCTTTTTTTAACCAGAACTCTTGCAAGAGTATAGTGTTCGCCCAAATGAATGGGTATGTATATCTGAATCAGGATAATTAGGTAAAACAAATTAGTAAATTTTCAGAAAATTAGGATTAATATTTAAACATAAATACATTAATACCTCTTTATAAGTGCTTAAAGATCCCATGTAATCCTGAAAATATTTAAACTTCTTCCATATTTCATGAGGCTTTTTGACGGATGGAGGTAACGTTGCTTTCTACATACACATCAATTAATACATTACGAAGGACAAACAAACGAGAAAATTGTTAATGTATATGCATTGAAGAATAAAATGCTCACTCACCGACATCCTTATTGGTAAAAACCATACATTAGCTTTATTGGAGGTTCTTTTCCGTTCCTCCGCGGTGAGAAGAGCAGAGACAATACCTACAATCTGAACAAATCATTAAAAATGTCAGCGATGGAATCGAAGTAAACATAGATGGCATCTAAGAAGAAATATACTATCTATACATACCCCTTTGCTAATTTTCGTTAAAGGAGCTAAGGTCTTTATCTTCCACCGAGACACATAGTTTTTGTTGCAAGATGATATTATTTCTCTAAGAAAAGAAACGAATAAATTAGGAGAAAAAACTGTTGGAATTAAATCAAAACTCATATTACTTACTCGTCAGGTCTATCATCTGCAAAAATATAGTCGTAATATCTCGAAGAAACACTAGTACAATTGCCAGGCTTCGAGGTTGAACCCCTTATTAAATTTTTCGATGGTGTGACCGGATGTAAATTTCTACGCATTCTTTTAGAAGGACTGCTAAAGTCAGTTTCTTCTATTGCATCCAATGCGAGAAATTGGTCCAATGCTTTACTACGATACTGTAGCTCCACGTCCTCCTCTTCGAAAGAAGATACAACGGAAACCATCTTCACATTATTAAATGCTCCAGATGAAGATGCCTTCTTCAAAGCTGGAGATTCTTCAAACTTCTCAAAACGTCGAGATAAATTCATTTGTTTAATTTCTAATGAACAAAGCTTAGAATTGATCTTTGCAACATCAGCTGAAATCTTCGACAGATGTTCTTCAATCTTGCGCAACATACGCGAAATGAAGGTTTCTTTTGGAGCTGGCATCCAATCTTCTACGTCTTCTACATTTCCCACCACACGAGTAGACATCTTAAGAACAAGAAAATTATTGTATTTCAGAAAACTATTCTATGTATTTCAGAATGAATAATAGTACTATGAAACAAGAAAACTATTGTATATATAGCAAGAGAGAAGTACAAAAAGTGAGGAAGATGGAAAGACAAATAAATTTCGAGACTAGCAAACAATCTACTAGCCGTTTGATTGAGGAGGGCTCGATGAAGATTCTACTATCCATTTGGAAAATACAAAAGGTTATCGTGATCAACTTCAATTAAGGAACTCTATAAGAGGTTTAATTCTGCTTGATTGAGGAACTCGACGAAGTCCGCTGCGAACCGAAACTTCTTCTTCTTTTCTTCTTCATCTCCGTTTCTCCTTTCACTACCACCACCATGCCCTGTAGCTTTATAACAAAAATATTAAATTGTTAGATGAAACAAAAAAACTAATTTCGGAAAGATTACTAAATCAAAATCAAACAGAACACATATTCATAGAAAACATGAGATTAAAGATGAAAGTGTCACAGAAGCAACACCACAATTTTACAACAACTAAGCAGACTCTGCTAAGCAATAACTAAAATTAGGGATTGTGTCCTCCTTGGATTTAATTTACACAAAGAAGAGATTTGAGAGAACGAGCTTTTGTCGGCTTCCTAAATGTACCATTTTCCGTCCTAAATGTACCATTCTCCGTCCTAAATGTACCATTCTCCGTCCATTCGTCGTATTAAAAGCAAAGAGAATGGCCATTCTCCGTGTTAAAAGCAATGTGAATGGCCATTCTCCGTCCATTCGCCGTATTCACCGTCCATTCACCGTATTAAAAGCAAAGAGAATGGCCATTCGCCGTATTCTCCGTCCACTCTCCGTCCTAAATGTACCATTCTCCGTCCACTCGCCGTATTAAAAGCAAAGAGAATGGCCATTCTCCGTCCATTCGCCGTATTAAAAGCAAAGAGAATGGCCATTCTCCGTCCATTCGTCGTATTCACCGTCCATTCGCCGTATTAAAAGCAAAGAGAATGGCCATTCGCCGTATTCTCCGTCCATTCTCCGTCCTAAATGTACCATTTTCCGTCCGTTCGTCGTATTAAAAGCAAAGAGAATGGCCATTCTCCCAAAAAAATATTCTCCTCGAAAATATTATCTTTAGAAAAGTTAAAAAATAATCCGCCCGACCTCAGAAGCAGGTTTCCTCAGTTCACCACCACCACCATGACATGTAGCTTTATTAACAAAATATTAAATTGTTAAATGAAAAATAAAATTTCAGACAATGGCATGGGCAGTAAAATTACAGCGCTACCGCTGGTACTTCTCCTTGTTCGAGGAGGTCTCGACGACGTCCGACGCGAAGCGGACCGATTCTTCTCGACGCAGCTGGTACTCCTCGTTGTTCTAGGAGGGCTCGACGACGTTCGACGCGATCCGAACCGATTCTTATTTCCTTCTTCATCTCCGTTCTCTTTCCACTACCACCAGCACCACCACGACTACCATGGCCTGTAACCAAAAAAAAAGGTTCAGATTAATTTGGATGGACGAAAGATAGAGTAAATATGAGTTAATTTAGGGTGTTCATTGAAAAAATTAAAGTGAAGAATGACCTGTTAAAGCAAGTTACCAACAGGTTAAAAGTCTAAATCAGCATTAAATGATGTCTCCTGTATTATTTTATCTGAATTTAATCTGAACCGTTGGATTAACATCCAACGGTCCAGATTTCGGATGTATCGATACATCCATTTCCAGTAGATGTATTGTAGAATTTTCCTATATATATATATAATTTTATTTTGGAAGCTGATAAAATATTATTGATAAAAATCAGTGTATTACAGCCTTGTTATCAGGGAACCTCACACATTCCCATACTCTTTACATCATACTCTATATTATGTATAATACCTATCGTAACTGTGCGTTCACCTTCATATACTCTTTTGTTTCGTTTTTTCCAAATGTGCCAGACAGATGAAGCTAGTCTAGCACAAGCTTCACGAAGCCATGCTGTGCCTCGATGTCGTCTGTTCCGAAGCTTTTACATATTTCCTTCCATCCCTTCCTCTGCGCCTCGTTTGGTTACCGGAATTTGAGCTTAGGAAAGGAAAGTGATTCCTTTCCTATGTTTGGGAGCCAAAGGAAAGTTGTTGGAAAGGGAAAATGATTCCCAAGAGGTAGGAAAATAGGGAGAAATGTGGTTTCTCCCATTTATCTAAGGAATCACTTTTCCTCCAACTTTTCCGCATTTATTATAAAATGTTTTGACCAAAATATCCATGTTCATAATATTATTTACCATTTTTATCCATAATATCTTTTAGACAAAAATATTTCTAAGTAATAATTATTTTTATTAGCACGAAGGTATTTTTGAAAAATTGACTTGATTTTGTTTCCTTTCCTTACAAACGCCAAACACTATAATGAAAATTAAAGATATATTTCGGCTATAATCCCGATCTTTCCAAACACCGGAAAGGAAAGTTTATAGGAATTATAATTTTTTAAAGGAAAGAAAATAACAAGGAATCAGTTTTCTTTCCTTTCCATTCCTCGAACCAAACGAGGCGGGAGTCTCCCAGCTTGGATATTTGAGATTGCTAATCTTCTCTGGAAATTAAGCAGGAAAAGAATAGGTGGTCTATGCTTTCTACTTCTACTTACAGAGTGGACATCTTAGGTCCTCAAGAATCACCCCAAATCGCTGCAGTCTGTCTTTCATAAGCAGTCTTCTAAGCACAAGCGTATACATACTATATTGCATTTTGCGAGGAACTCCCTTCATACACACCACATCTGCAAATGTAAATTTGTAAAATTTCATTCGGCTAACCTCATAAGTGTCTCCCGCATTGAACTTGGTTGTCAGTGTAGCACTCCAAGCCCAAAGATCTTGCTTGGCCGATCGGTCAATAAGCTCCTTCCTTATGTCAAGAGCGAGCGTACGCACCCACCTGTGTGTTTTGGGCTGCCATTCTCCATTCGTGAGGATGCGGCTCACTCTTTCTCCTCTCCATGTTGCCCGGTTCTGGTGATTGCCAATATGCTGCGCGCAGCATGGACCCATGGTTGATCCAAGGATCTAACCAGAGGTCTGTAGACCTACCATCTGCAAATATCCGTACTATGTGAGGTACAATGTCCTTACGATGCCATAGTATGCTCTTGAACATCACTGATTCATTATTGTTGGCATTGTATTGCCAAAAGTTTTTGTTTCCCAAGTATCGGTTTCGAGTCCACTCCGTCCGAAGAGACTATCCTTGTATGAAGTTCCATGTCAACTTGATTCCCACCACCTTCCTTAGAGTTGTTAAGGACTGGAGTCCGACCCCTCCATCAGTTGGACGACAGAATGTGTCCCATGATATTGCATGTACACCTCCTTTCCATATAAAATCAACGCATATTTTGTCGACTTTATGCATAGTTTCCTTTGGTAGAAGAATCATCCAAAATCTCGTAATAGCCAGAATAACTAATCTGACGAGTTCGATTCTCTCGCCAAATGATAAATTTTGTGCTTTCCACCCCTCTATTCCCTTCTGGACGTACTCCAACAGAGAGTAACAGTCTTCATTGCGGACATAGTTACAAGTTAGTAGAATACCTAGATATTTAACAGGTAACTCTGCCCGACCAACTCCCAAAGATTTCGCACATTCATCTTTGTTAGGGCACAACCTACTGAAATAAGCCCTACTTTTATCTCTATTTAAGTGTAGTCCAGTGTGCCTGCCAAACTTGGGCATAATGTCTGTCACTATTCGAATACCATGCACCGTAGGCTCTAAGAACACTAGCAGGTTGTCTGCATATATTAGGTGGCTGATATGGGGCCGGACCAATCGGTATAGAGGTTGCACCTGCCCCCATGCTACTGATGCATCAATCAAACATGTAAAATGTTCAATAACCAAAGAGAAGAGATACGGGGATAATGGATCTCCTTGTCGGAGACCCCTATTACTGTTGAAGAACCCGTACAGACGACCCTCAATAAGTACTGAAAATGTGGCTGTGGTAATGCACTCTCTCCCTCTATCCGCCCATATATTAGAGAACCCTATAGCTAACATCATAGCACAAATGAATTCCTGATTGACTGAGTCGTACGCTTTATGTAGATCCAGCTTAATGCAAGTCTTCTTGCCTCTGGGCCTGTTGAAGTCTATAACAAATTCATGCCCCAATAGAGAGTTCTCCGAGATGGCTCTCCCCTTGACGAAAGCTGTTTGTTTCTTGGATACCATCTCTGTCATCATCTCCTCCATTCTACGACACATAACACTTGTAATTAATTTATAGATATAATTACAACATGCTATAGGTCGATAGTCGGATAGCTCCGTCGCCCCTTCCTTTTTCAGAATCAGAGATAGGAACGTGTGGTTGTATTCTCGCAATAGTTTCCCCTGATCAAAGAACTCAGTAACTTCCTCCAGGACATGGCCCTTAATATCTTCCCAGTGAATTTTATAGAACTTACTCCCAAACCCGTTAGGGCCTGGAGCTTTATCAGGATCTGCTCTTTTAACTATATCCTCTATTTCTTCCAGTCGGATCGGTACGAGCAGCTGTTGATTTCCTTCTTAGGTGACAAGTTTTTTGCTGACAATATTAGGAAAGCATGATATATAATCAGTTTGATGGTAAAAGTCTGTGAAATACCTCACCGCTTCTCTCCGAATGTTGTCGGTAGAAGAAAGCACGTGCCTTGATTGTCAATGAGATGATGTATGCGACTACGGTGCTGCCGCATACGAATAACTTCGTAAAAAAACTTTGTGCATTTGTCTCCACTTTGCAGCCATGCACACTTGGCTCGCTGGGCAGCAGCTAGCTCTTCCGCCATCTGAAGTTGGCCGACCTCCTTAATGAGCCTCGTCTCCTTCTCTGCTAGTTCTCTGTTGAGTAAACTCACCTACAAAGCCTCATGTGTCCGCTTGAGCTCCTCACTTGCTGTTCAGAGGGCATCACTTGGACGGACACGAACCCAGTCCTTGAATGCTCCCTTAGTCAGCTTGAAATGATGAGCGAAGCAAAATTGAGCAGTACCGCCTACCGCCCCTTGGAAGCCAATGGCAACTGCCTGTGTATAACCATTAGTTAAATACCATCCATTACCGTACCTGAATGGGCTTAGTTTGATACTACTTCTTTCCATAAGCTTGACATACAATACAGAGTGGTCGCTCGTTCCAGCTGCAAGACCAATGACCGGTATGTGTGGAAAAGTCTCGAACTACTTGTCATTGCCAATCGCTCTGTCTAATTGACAGATGACCCGCCTTTAAGTAGCCCTATTGTTCCATGTCCAAATATGACTGCCCCAAGAGAGCGGTTTTAGCCCCGCTCACAGTAAATAGCTTTGGAAGTCGTACAATACCCTGTCAGGTACCACTCGACCCCCTATCTTTTCATTTTGATGCAAAATGGTGTTGAAGTCTCCCATCATAAGGAGAGGAAGATGCAAAGACTGACTCACCAAGTTGCTAAGATTCAATATCTCCTGCCATAGCACCTCCCATCTACGTTTGTCATTATGTGCATAAATGGCACCCATAACAAACTGGAGCCCCCCTGTGTCTGAAAGACACGATAATAAGTTGTTCCGTCATGATAATCACATGGCCGTCCCAGTGAGTCATATTCCACAAAATCCAGATCCGTGCCATATCACACTTGTCAAGATTGCTAACTTGTGCCCACTTCGTCGGAGTTCTTCTCTCAAGCATTCGTTGAGACTTAATCTTGGTCTCAATAAGCGCACTGATAGTACATTATTCTTTTTTAAGTCTGTTTTGGACCTCCCTCCATCTCTGTATCGAACAAATTTCTCGAATATTCTAGGCAATTATAGATGTTTAATTACCTTTTTGAACTCTCTACATCTCCCTGACATTGTCTACTCGGGCTATAGACGACGTCTCCTCTAGTGATTGGTCATTCACCTGCCCCTCTGCTTGCCGTATCGCACCTTGTTGTATGTACTTCTGCCAAGCAGGGTTGTCTATGACTAACGAGTGTTATAAGTCCATCCATGCCTCCGTCTAGCATGAACCTTGGCCCCTCTCTTGATTTGGGTTTGTACTATCACCTTTATCTTCTGTTATCAAAAATGCCTATTGTTTCCTAGCCGCACCTGAGTTGGCCTTGGATCTATTGACATGGTGTGGCCCCATGCCACTAGCATCCGCTCTTCTCTTCATAGTATGTGTAGCAGAAGATTGGAATACCACCTCTTGCCTTCTGTTTTCCTCTTGTAGCCCCTCATGGTCTACGCCTTCTGTTCTATTTCCCCCTTCACTGCCGTTTATGAAGCTGCTATACTCTTGAGGATCATCTTCTTCCATCTTATCCGTCTCTACACCTCTTATAGGATGGAAATTATTTGGCAATACTACCGCCACATCTAGCCCATTAATCCTTCCTGTACCTGGAGCCGGTTGATGTTGTGCATTGGTTGTAAGAGGCTCCAGATCCTTTCTTTGATTTGTATTGTCTTTCCCCTCCTCTTGAACCAAATCATCCTTCTTGTGCGGCTCTACACCCCACCCAGCATTGTGTTGACATCTTTGACTCAAATGTCCGAACACCTTGCACACCCTGCAGCTCGGAGGCACCCATTCGTAGTCAACCGACTGTAAAAAAATTCTTCCGACGGGATTTGGTAAGCAACCTCCCATGGTAGATGATTTCTATTGTGTACCTTCTCGCTCAGTCAATCGGAGGAATCGGAACGCCGACGGCGTTCGGACTTAGCCTTGCAACGGCTGCTCGAAGACATCGTTCGGTCAAGGCGACCGCTCGCTCAGGTGGGGTAGTTTCGGTAAACTTGCCTCATCTTAGCCTTCACATAATAAATTATATGTTTTCAACTTGCACAAGTAGGCTTGATAATAAAAGTGACGAATCCACATAGCTAAAGGGAATAAACCCGACGGATCAAATTGAGTTAGAATATGGAAAGGTTCAACGGTCGGCTTAGAGTTGGTTTACGGCGTGCTTTGAAAATGATACTCGATCCTTGTCCCACGGCTTGGGAGAAAAAAAGTTGCTTTAGTAGGCGAAGTTATGAACGTAGCCTAAGTCATAGGCGTCGTCCGCATAAATGCTTCATAAAGCATGCACGATCCTATCGTCCAAGGCTTGGCATAACCTTGGCTTACCCCATGAGTTAACTTTTGTTGCACGGCTTATGATATAAGTCTAGACACCCAAATGACTTGGTCGTTCAGAAGTCGAACGTATGTGCGACACGTTTTCGTAATGCATGGCTTGACGCAGCCTTTGCTCGTCGAGTCGTTGTGCGTTTAAGTCAGGCAAGTTATGTTAGGCTATCAGAGAGGTAGCAAGCACGGTCGTACGAGTTCTACGGTTGGGTATAACCACATAGTCTTACGGTCTCAAGGCCCGTCATATAAAGTATGACTTGGGCGATAGCGTCGCGTAGATCGGAAGTCGGTTTGAGGCACGATGCACAGACTTAGTATTTAAGGCATGAACCACGGTTGATTTAATGAGTTTTGGAGAAAGAACTTAATGATATGGTAACATGTAAAGAATGCTCGCGACCGTGGGTCGTCGAGGGGTCTCAAATGATAAAAAGAATGCTCGCGATTGTGGGTCATCGAGGGGTCTCAAATGATAGAAGTCTTTATAATGGTTTTGAAAGAAATGGTAACATTGAAAGAAGGATAACTGTGTGAGACGTCAGTTTGAGTCGAGTCTTGCATGGTCATTGGACAACTTGTCGACAAGAAAAAGTTTCCATGAGCGGCAACCCTGGGCGCCGAGGGATCGTGTCGTTCCGGAGGGAAACACGGTATAGCCGTAGCTGGACGAACCGCTCGGGTTATTCGGGAACTTTCTTCGGGGCTAGCTACTTGCGATGAAAGGGTCACCGAATAACAAGGCTATAAGTCCACGATAGCTTGTGGTGTTAGTGACCAATTCATATAGATGGGTCGGCACGAGCGGCAATCCGCATGTGTGCCTTTGGATTTAGTCTAGTTGAATGTGTGTATGGTTGGAACACAAGTGTTTGGGCCTAAGAATGGCTACAACATAGGCAACGTGCTTCGGCACGGGATACGGCATCGGGTCTTAAGTTGTTGGCATATAAGTTGCATAAGTTGGTTTGAGTTGTCTTGAGTTTAAGTCAGGAGATGCCGCAAGGCAAAATTGGCCGAGTGACACTTAGTCCACAAGTTGGATGGGTCAGTTGATGATTTAGTTGCAAGGGCCGCGAGGCGGCGATATGTTTGAGTCTCATTTGAGTTGCGAGGCACGGCCTCAAGAAGGACTTATAGCACGGTCACACGGAAGTGGAGTCTTGTCGCGTAGTTGCGTCTCTGATTTTGTGCCGAAAGGCAAGCACGACTTGATAGGTTAAAGTTGTTGGCACGAGAAGGGTCTTGAGACAAGTTAACATTGTCGTTGCAAGCACGAGATGGTCTGGTCTAGAGACACAAAGTAGGCCAAGGCGTCGGTCCTAAAACTGATCCTAAGGCAAGACTAGTAAGACAATCATAAAGGAACTATATTGCACAAAGTAAATGAACGTATTGGTTTTGTATGGGTGGGCGAGGAGCTCATTCCACCAGTACAGTTGAGTGCTGACACCCACATAGTTTTCATGTGCAGGCACAGGTAAAAGCTCGTAGCGCGGAGCTCGCTTGGATGCGTCGAGCCACGAAGTTTCCTTGGCGATTCGAAGCGTACGGCTGCATGGAGTCAAGATTTATACGGGACATAATGTATGGACGTTGCCTTCCGAAGCTTCCGCTGGCTCAAGCATTCTATCCAGAGATGAGAGAGAGCAGAGTAAACTTGTAATGTGAGGAAAGTGAGCTCGAGAGACTTGTAATCTTGGCCTTGCACCTTTGTAACCGTTGTTTCAGTATCAATAAAGAGCTTCTTTGAATAACTTGTGTTTTTTTCAAATTTTTGCTGCTATTATTCAATGTCTCTGCTTGGAACTTCTGTGCGACGACCCCGTCGCAGCCGCTAAAATCGGCCGTCATGGAACCCGCCTTGCGCGAGCGCAATCTAGGCTCGTGTGGCATCACTCCTTAGCGAGGACGATCGCTACTATGGGAGCGGGGCGTGCCTTAATGGTATCAGAGCACGGCTTTACGTCCTTGGACTATCGATTGAATTCTTTAACTTCGCTGTTTCCGCAAACTCTGAATTGTTACTTCCGCAAAAGTTGATATCGTTGGTGCGCTCTCTCTCAATTGTCCCACAGAATGTCCATACAATAAGTCTAACTATTTTGCAAAATATAGGTGAATAATTTTTGATAAAACGAAAAGATGGTTTGCGTAAGCACAGTTGGCTAAGTCGGGCTGGGCATATACACCAAGGATTGTGTCGACCTTAGCAAAGTCGAGTACGGGATTCGTAATATTCGAGCTAGAATGAGTTAAACTTGATTGAGTAAATGTGGGATGACTGTCGATAGGGGTGCTATCGAACGACGGTATCGTCGATACGATATAGATGAGCGTGCTTGGAATTAGAGGAATGGTTCGAACGGGATTCAAAAAAGTCGATTTTGATTTGAATGATGGTTTTGAGGATTTGTCAAATGACTTCATTCCTGAGTGGTGTATGCGATAGTCTCAGGAATGTCGATCGATCGATTGAGGATGTAGGGTGTCGATGAGTCTATCAGCAAGCGTCGTGTGTATGCAAAGCCTTAGATCGTGCACGATGAAGTGAGTTATTGTCTTAAAGTTTGATAAGTTAATTCGAATGACCTAAAAATTGACACGCACGGAACGTGCACGGGATTGAGGATTGCGCAAGTATGAAACACAAAAATGATCGAGTAGATAAAATCGAATCGAGGAAAAATTTAAGGTGTAACGAGTGTATGACTTGATCGAGGAAATTGATACGGATCGTGTATGAAAAGTTAGCACGACGGAAAGATAGCGTGCATGAAAGTTTTGATTTTGAAGTTACGCGAATGACTCTAAGGATTGGATTGAATGTTGCTCGATGATTGAGTTAACAAAGGGATGATGCGAATTGAGGAAATGTGTTGGTCGATGACTTAAGATAGACGAATGAATAATACGCAAATTTGGGTTTGAGAAAATTGATGTTGTGAATGATTCGAAGGATGATGATCGAACTTGAATTCGAATGTTGAAGAGATTATCCAGTCGGACGATAGCATCATTCGTACGACTCGAAATTGGTTGTAAAGGAAGATCGTCAAGTTATGCATATCGTCGATGATATTGAGGCATATCAAAGATCGATATGCGATAACTCGAGGGTACTCTGACTCAACGAATGACGATCGTGCAAGTATTATTGTTCAGTTGGATATTATACTTAGGATTTTGATCGAGATGAATGTTGGATGAAAATAATTGTGTCTTGATGGTTACGCGGATAACCACAACGTCGACAATGTTGTCTTGCGCGAGTGTAACTCTAGCCTCGCACATGCGTTGCGTCGGATTTGGAGTGATCGTTCCGTGTGAGCGCTGACATGGTGATTCATGTCGCAAAAATGATCAAACTCGAAAAAATTAGGATGCGACAACTTTGATTGTCTCGACTTGTCGATTTGATGTAAAGAAAAAATTTGAGAATGTTAGGACTTGCGATTGATGAATAAAATAAACTTGAGGATTGAGTAGGTCGAATCTGTGCATCGAGAATGAATTAGTCTAGACTCGAACAAGAGTTACGTCCCGATGAGGATGATTATCCCGCGGGAGCGTGCATGGTGATTCATGCCCACCGTGGAAAATCTGACTCGCGTGAGATCGGGACGCAACGTATTGTTAAATCAGATGACCTTGTGATCGATTTCGTGAATTGGGATAAATAACTTTAGGAAATGTGAAATGTGAACTATGGTTTAGCGATAAATTATGTCGTAGTGTGCTTGACTTGAGAATGATTGATAGGTGTATTATGTCAAACGTGTTCAAAGAAATAGGCTATGCCAAATGGCTTGATGAACGAGTGATATTGATATGTCAAGGAATTGATTGAAATGCAAGTTATCGTAGGATGGCTTTGCTGAATAACTCGGACCCCGTGCGACGAATGTTGGGATATGCGTAGGGAATCGATGCTCGATGTTTAGAAATTTGAGTGATGCGAGCTTGGGTAGAAAACCCTGTACTATCAACTTGGTTTGACCTTAGGATGGGGTCAGGGTTGATATCGTTGTTTGGAAACTGTGATTCCAATACTGACAATTGACTTTAGCCTAAAGAGATTGCCTAGCGGCTAGGCGAGATGTCCATGTTGCGAGAGTTAGCATCAGTACGATTGATTTTCGAGATTGAGTGGATGAATCGATAGGTGGGATTGGATTCACTATCACAAGGCATGGTTGAAAAGCATGTATCTCGAGGATGCCTGGAATGTGTGCACGATCCGAACTAAGTGATATGTTGAATTCAAGTGAGACTTGAGGAATGAGAAGTGCCGAGGATTTTGAGATCGTGAGTTTTGAAGAAAGGATTGAGGGTAGCACGAGCGTGGCTCGGATTTGAGAAATGCATCGAGAAATTGTGTGCGAGATTAGTTGAACGTTCGAGTGATAAGTCAATAAGTAAGTACTCAGTTAGTTTCGAGGATGAAACTTTTTTTGAGTGGTATATGATGTAGTACCCTGTCCCGCTCAGTCAATCGGAGGAATCGGAACGCCGACGGCGTTCGGACTTAGCCTTACAACGGCTGCTCGAAGACATCGCTCGATCAAGGCGACCTCTCGCTCAGGTGGGGTAGTTTCGGTAAACTTGCCTCATCTAAGCCTTCACATAATAAATTGTATGTTTTTAACTTGCACAAGTAGGCTTGATAATAAAAGTGACGAATACACATAGCTAAAGGGAATAATTCCGACGGATCAAATTGAGTTAGAATATGGAAAGGTCCAACGGTCGGCTTAGAGTTGGTGCACGGCCTGCTTTGAAAATGACACTCGATCCTTGTCCCGCGGCTTGGAAGAAGGAAAGTTGGTTTAGTAGGCGAAGTTATGAACGTAGCCTAAGTCATAGGCGTCGCCCGCATAAATGCTTCATAAAGCATGTACGGTCCTATCGTCCAAGGCTTGGCATAGCCTTGGATTGCCCCATGAGTTAAGTTGCGTTACACGGCTTATGATATAAGTCTAGGCACCCAAATGACTTGGTCGTTCAGAAGTCGAACGCATGCGCGGCACGTTTTCGCAATACGTGGCTTGACGCAGCCTTTGTTCGTCGAGTCGTTGTACGTTTAAGTCAGGAAAGTTATGTCAGGCTATCAGAAAGGTAGCAAGCGCGGTCCTACGAGTTCTATGGTTGGGTATAACCACATAGTCTTACGGTCTCAAGGCCTATCATATAAAGTATGACTTAGACGAAAGCGTCGCGTAGATCGGAAGTCGGTTTGAGGTACGATGCACAGACTTAGTGTTTAAGGCATGAACCACGGTTGATTTAATGAGTTTTGGAGAAAGGAATTAATGATATGGTAACATGGAAAGAATGCTCGCGACCGTGGGTCGTTGAGGGGTCTCAAATGATAGAAGTCTTGATATTGGTTTTGAAAGAGATGGTAACATTGAAAGAAAAATGACTGTGTGAGACGTCAGTTTGAGTTGAGTCTTGCATGGTCATTGGACAACTTGTCGACAAGGAAAAGTTTCCACGAGCGGCAACCCTGGGCGCCGAGGGATCGCGTCGTTCCGGAGGGAAATATGGTATAGCCGTAGCTGGACGAACCGCTCGGGTTATTCGGTAACTTTCTTCGGGGCTAGCTACTTGCGATGAAAGGGTCGCCGAATAACAAGACTATAAGTCCACGATAGCTTGTGGTGTTAGTGACCAATTTATATAGATGGGTCAGCACGAACGGCAATCCGCGTGTGTGTCTTTGGATTTAGTCTAGTTGAGTGTGTGTATGGTTGGAACACAAGTGTTTGGGCCTAAGAATTGCTACAACATATGTAACGTGCTTCGGCACGGGATGCAGCGTCAGGTCTTAAGTTGTTGGCATATAAGTTGCATAAGTTGGTTTGAGTTATCTTGAGTTTAAGTCAGGAGATGCCGCAAGGCAAAGTTGGTCGAGTGATACTTAGTCCACAAGTTGGATGGATCAGTTGATGATTTAGTAGCAAGGGACCGCGAGGCGGCGATATGATTGAGTCTCATTTGAGTTGCGAGGCACGGCCTCAAGAAGGACTTATAGCACGGTCACATGGGAATGGAGTCGTGTCGCGTAGTTGCGTCTCTGATTTTGTGTGGAAAGACAAGCACGACTTGATAGGTTAACGTTGTTGGCACGAGAAGGGTCTTAAGGCAAGTTAACGTTGTCATTGCAAGCACGAGATGGTCTGGTCTAGAGACACAAAGTAGGCCAAGGCGTCGGTCCTAAAACTGATCCTAAGGCAAGATTAGTAAGACAATCATAAAGGAACTATATTGTACAAAGTAAATGAACGTGTTGGTTTTGTATGGGGGGGCGAGGAGCTCATTCCACCAGTACAGTTGAGTGGTGACACCCACATAGTTTCCATGTGCAGGCACAGGTAAAAGCTTGTGGCGCAGAGCTCGCTTGGATGCGTCGAGGCACGGAGTTTCCTTGGCAATTCAAAGCGTGCGGCCGCATGGAGTCAAGACTTATACGGGACATAATGTATGGACGTCGCCTTCCGAAGCTTCCGCTGGCTCAAGCATTGTATCGAGAGATGAGAGAGAGCAGAGTGAACTTGTAATGTGAGGAAAGTGAGGTCGAGAGACTTGTAATCTTGGCCTTACGCCTTTGTAACCGTTGTTTCAATATCAATAAAGAGCTTCTTTGAATAACTTGTGTTTGTTCTAAATTTTTGCTGCTATTATTCAATGTCTCTGCTTGGAACTTCTGTGCGACAACCCCGTCGCAGCCGCTGAAATCGGTCGTTATGGAATCCGCCTTGCACGAGCGCAATTTAGGCTCGTGCGGCATCACACCTTAACGAGGACGATCGCTTCTACGGGAGCGGGGCGTGACAATTTTCAGCTTCGATATCTATGAATACCCTGACATATTGCAAGCGCGTTCTGGCCTGCGTAGCTTCATCCGCCTTGATTGGACGGCCAATTGGACTGGCTAGTTTCATAGTCATGGTTTTATTCCAGTATTGTATGGGTAGTCCATGAAAACATATCCAAACCGGGATCATGTGAAAAAGTTCACGTTCACATTTCGGGTTCGGTTGCCAAGCTTTCTGTATGATTAGTCTTCCGTCAAATGTCCAAGGATCGCCATGTAGAATCCTTTCAACATCCTCGAGAAGGCCAAACTTAATAAAGAAGAATCCATCTTCCCGGGCATAAAACTCCATGCTTTCCTTTGGTCTCCACACACTGGTTGCATAAGCTCGGATCTGTCCGTAGAAAGGTCGGTCTCCTAGCACGTATAGGATGAGCGTGTTCTTCCAGTATTCGACTGTTTCTTGTATATCTTCTGCTGTGAAGACCGCTCGTAGTCCTTCTTCGTCACTTCTCGGTGCCACAAACACTATCTCTTCCTCATGTTGCCCTCCCTTAGGTCGGCATATATCCGCCCAAGATACACCTCCTCCTTGGGTTTGGCTATTCCCTGTGCTCGTCACCACCGAGACTTTTGCCATCGGCCTCTTACCTGTATCGTTGCTACCATCCTGCCGAACAAATTCCTGCATGGTCTGGCGCATGGGGTGACCTACACCAGGCCGCCTCATCCCCTCACGACCACTCGCAGTCCCTCGTGACGTGTTGTAACGGGGTCTCCCGTCCTCTACGGCCCTAACCCTCGCCTAAGAACCGAGGCCTGCGCGTCTCCTTCGTTGGACAATTGTCCATCCACCACCTTCCTCAAACATACTGCCTCCTCCCTCCAAGACCTATCCGCATGGCGAGCAGCGTTAGAGGGGGCACCGGGATCCCATGTGGCTCCCTTGCCGCCTGGCTTTAACCCTAACCCTAGATGATTCCCCGTTTATTTTATATATATATATATATATATATATATATATATACCCTTAAGCCAATTTTTCAAATGTACTACTTTAATTTGACTTAATTATTTAGATAACCCAACACAATTAATTTTACATGTGTAACCCCTACTATTGAATAATTCCAACAAATAGTGCGTAAAACAAGTAAAGAAGAAGGAAGCTATATCTGGGTTAATAAATAAGCTGCTCAGAATATAAAAGTCACTAACATCTAAATTATAAGTGAAGGGCTGAAGTCCCACTAGTCCAGTATTAGCATGCATGTGTGTGTCAACGGAAGAAGAGGGAAATAGGAAGGGGGCTTATGGAGAAGAAGATGAAGGTACTGTGCCTTCATGGCTTCCGAACCAGCGGCAGCTTCTTGCGCAAACAAATCAACAAGTGGGATCCCTCCATCTTCCAACACTTCGAAATGGTCTCCCTAGCAAACTCTTCTCATTTCTAGTTTTCTTACTTGTTCGCGATTTTTCACTTACTAACTTTATCTCTTTGAACTTGCAGGTATTCCCTGATGGCCTGTTTCCTGCGGGTGGCAAGTCTGACATCGAGGGTATCTTCCCCCCGCCGTACTTTGAGTGGTTCCAGTTTGATAAGGTTCGCTTTCATATCGAATCTGGCATATTTCTTGGCGAATGAAATTTGATATTGTGACTGTGATCCATGAGCCTGCCGTGCCATACTAATTGATCACACACTCTTCATAGCCAAACACCAGCAGACCCTTATTGTTTGTTGAGATAGCTAAGTGACTTTTGTCGATGCAGGACTTTACAGAGTACACCAATCTGGAGGAGTGTATCTCATTCTTGTGTGATTACATGAAGGAAAATGGCCCCTTTGATGGGCTTCTCGGCTTTTCCCAGGTACTTAGCAATATGCCAATATAGACTAAATCTGACGAACTCATGAATCCTATGTTTGTATTCCTAGTGAGAACAGACATGAATACACATGCCACAGTACAGATGCCGAACACGGTATGGCGTCAATTTGACGTCCTAGTCTAGTATGGAGCGTCAGTGTCGTGCCTGATGCTGTGTCAGTACTGATTTTTGTAGTGCACTTGCTTCCTAGGTGCTCGGATATGTACTGCTGACCATAAAGTGACCCATTTCCTGTTCACTCACAATCTCAGCAGCAGTTCACTAAGAAAATAATTTTGTTCTGTGCTAATCGACATTGCTTTTATTTCTCTACTTCAGGGCGCAAAGCTGTCAGCGCTTCTGATCGGATACCAAGCTCAGGTGAACACATTATAGGTCCAATTCCTACTGTTTGACTTGATAGTAGCCCCTGAACCTGCCTAAGTAATTCATATACACAGGGCCGGTCCTTAATACCGGAAGGTCCTGTGCGAATTTTAAAATATGGCCCTAAATTTAGTTATTCATTTTTTAAAATATATTCTTATATGTCTTTATCAAAATCTTTGGAGATGCTCTTGATTGTATATTATAACTGAATCTATAGGTAGTTACTAACAAAATAATTAAATCTCAAATTATCTATATTCAAACACATTACATAGTATAATAAAGATGTTTTTAGATAGAAGACGTACTGACCGTTAAATTGTTTAAATCTGACGTCAAATTTTTCTGTTGATGAAAACATATAATAAAATGAATAACGATCAATACTCAAATGAGAAGTAATATGTAATCACACAATTTAGAGCCTCCAGGACCTAAGCAGGGCCAGCCAAGGGCACGGACGAGGTGGGCGACCGTCATGGGCCCCCAATTTTGGAAGTCACGTAATTTTACAATAGACTAGGTATATCAAACAAGAAAAAAATAAAGACCCAATCTGGAAGCAATAAAAAAAGCCAGTGCTTCAATAAAAAAAAAAATATGATAGTTTGATTGATGATTTTGATAGTTTAATAGATGATTTTGCTTGTAAAAATGCTAAAAAAAATTATTTATGTGAGAAAAATGGACCAAATTTTAAATTTTGTCATAGGTCCCGTAAATCATATGACCGACAATGGACCTGAGTAACCTGATACAAGACCAAGAGCTCCGGTCTTCGACATCATTATTTCTTAAATAAATATGCCTGCACATCCAAATTCTTAAATTATATATATATAAAAAAATCTGATCATTATTGTAGAATAGGGATCCAAGAATTGGAGGTCTTGTAGAGTAGGAATTGAGAAAGAAATTGAATAACTTGAAATACAAAATTATAAAACTAATCCTAATATTTTTTTTGAGGCCCCCAAAAATTGGAGGCCCTGTGTGGCAGCACTATTGGCACAGCCCCAGGGCCGGCCCTGCATATACAATCTGTAGTAAATTACAGAATCATGCATTTGTTCAATTTGGTCGATCTGATACTTAGTTAACTCATTCATCTTGATGTTCCCACTGATACCTAATCATGCATCCGTACGTTTACAAAGTTCATGATTTCCTATTGCCATGCATTAAAATTTTACTTGCAAAGTTTTATGTCGCATCTCTTGATTATGCTAGTTGTCTTTCTAAGTTGATATGTTCTCCAGAAAATCTGATCTTGATATTGATGGTTTGTTAGGGGAAGGTATTGAAGGACCACCCTCCTATAAAGTTCTTTGTTTCCATCTCTGGAAGCAAGTTCAGAGATCCAAGCATTTGCGAGGTTGCTTACAGAGACTCGATCAAGGTGAGATCTCTGCATCTGATAGGTGCTAAGGACTGGCTGAAGCTGCCTTCCGAGGAGCTTGCGTCTGCCTTCGACAGCCCGTTGATTCTGAGGCACCCACGGGGCCACACAGTCCCCAGGCTAGGTTCGTCTCTTCAATACTATTTATCTACTCTGATTAGTAAATGTGTAGTTACCATGACAAAGGATACAACTTCTTGATATCATTTCTTGCAGATGGTCTACGTATCATTTCAAGAAAGTAAATCTACACATATGAGTTTCAACCACCAGATGATTCAATTTTCATCCTACCAACTGATATCGGACAAAATTATTTCCTTCCTTCACATAGGACCAAGAATTGGGACAAAAGGATTTATTGAGAGTAATAAAACCAACGCAATATAAATAAAACGGAGAACAACGCAAGGAGGAGTAGGCTATAAATCTTACATTTGACCTATGTAACCGGACGTTTCTGACATTCTAAAGATCGTGTACAAATACTAAAAATGACATTTTTATCTATTTGAAAAAAAGGGGACATGTTTCACATTCTAAGGACTATGTTAATGGAGAAAAAAATAGGGAGGCCTAATTCTAAAAAATGGAGATTTTACATTAGTAATACATACGGAGGTTAAATTTTTTGGTACATTTCGGTTTTTGAGACTATGTGCGATCGTACAACTTGCACATGCTCATATAACTTTGGATGCTTATGTGATAAATGATTTACATCCAATAGATGAGACGGCAGTGAAGCAGTTTTCTGAGTTCACTGATGCCATCCTCCAAGGAAATGCTCCAGTTGAGATTCATGGAGAGGTCAAGCTGGAGGAAGCTGGTGATCCAAGGAATGTAAATAGTACCAACTTATCAAGGGACAATCAATCCAGTGATGGAAAAGTTTAGCATGGGTGGAAGGAACACTGAACAAGGAACCAATTGCAAAGCTCTTATTTAGAGAGTTGTTACTCCTCTTAATTTAACTGATGTGAAAGCATAATTTAACTGATGTGAAAGCATACTTTAAGAGATTCTGTGCTGGAAGGTATTTTGCTTCTGCTTTATTTTGTACTCTAATAAAACTATATGATGAAATATTTATGCTTTTGTTTGCGGAAACCATGTACATATGTTTATAGATTATTATTAGAAAGACTAAAATGCTATTGTAATTATTTTAATTTTTATTAAGACTACTTAGAAAGATAAAAAAAAATCATAATTATTATAAATTTGTTATTATATTATTATATACTAGTATATATGTACGTGAGTTGTATGTAAGATTACTATTAGGATGACTAAAAGACAGATGTCTTGCTTATTTTAAATTTATTATTATTATTATTATTATTATTATTATTATTATTATTATATATATATATATATATATATATATATATATATATATATATATATATATATTAAAAAAGATGCTAGGGTTTGCTCCGGATTTGGGCGATCCAGGAGAGGAACCCAGCGGCGGACGATCGCAACCTCAGGTGGAGCAGGAGACGGACAGAGCGGAGCGTCTCGGCCTGCGCAAGGAGGCCGGCGGCTGGACCACTGTGTTCCGGCGTCGCCGCGGTAAACCTGCGTCCACGCAGGAGGTCGTGGCGCGTGTCGATTCGACGGGCCAAGGGGGACGGGGGCTACGAAATCGGCCGTCCCATAGGCCACCGGCGATGTCAAGTAGGGCGAACCTCAGGAGCGTTTCGGCCATGGCCCAAAGGTCGCCAGCGACGCGTGATCGGATCATAGACCCAGTGCAAGGAAGGACGGGTCCTGAGCGCAAAGGCAAGGCGTTAGCTCTGGATGGGGAATCCCCATCCCGAGCACGATCTGCAAATCACCTGGGAGGATCAGGTGCATGGTTGAAACTGGTTACATGGGCAGAAATCTGTAGACCGACGGCGGTGCAAGAAAAGGTGGACCTGCAATACATAAAACCTGATGTTATTAATGGGAAAAAGGTGGTGGAGATCACGACGGATGACCTGCACGAGACCATGGAATACTGGAAGAACACACTAGTCTTATATGTTATGGGAAGCTGACCATTCTTCGGTCACCTTCGTGCGTTTGCTCATCGTGCTTGGCGGCCAAAAGGAACCATGGAGGTATTTTCCAGAGAAAACAGATTCTATTTTATAAAGTTCGCACTGGAAGAGGATCTCGTGCGGGTCCTGGAGGGCGGCCTGTGGACATTTAACGGCAGACTTGTGGTCCTCAAGAGATGGTTGCCTGGAACTAATTTTGAGAAAGATAGACTCTCCACAGTTTCGATATGGGTACGCCTGCCATGGCTTTCTCCGCAGCTATGGAGCATCCCTTCTATAATGAAGATCACGAGCATGATAGGCACCCCCATCCATACTGATTTTCCTACGGCTAGAAGAAAACGACTTTCATCTGCGTGAGTACTCGTAAAAATTTTCGTAAATGGGCCGCTGCCAAGATCCATAGATATTGTGCTTCCAACAGGTGAATGGATACAACAAGAAGTTGAATACGAATGGGTCCCTCCTTCGTGTGAAGGGTGCAAATGCTTCGGACACACGAAGGATAGCTGCCGAGAAGACGACGGTATTACTGAAATAGTTTATCCAGATGTGCAACAGCGGGACGCGGGGAGCGCACTAGCGCAACAGCAATCCACCAATGAAAGTCCTACGAGGATGGATCATGACACTCTCATGGACGATGGAGAGAGGGTGAGCGGGGTTAGCCCAACACCAGGGGGGACCACCAGCTCCGTTTTAGGAAAGCGGCAGGGTCCAGACGAGCCGACGAAGGAAGACAAGACCGAGGAGTTGAACCCCAACCAGGCCATGGTGGTATTCAGCAACCCTAATAACCAAAGAAATCGCGGAACCAATCAAGAGGAGGACACACAAAATCTAAGATCAGGGATTAACGAAGATACGGGGGAAAGCAACCACGCTTCGAAGCGACCGGCCATAGGTCAAGAGCACGTCGCAACCAACCGGCAGGAGGAGATGCAAAGCGGCAACATCGATGAGCCACCCGACGAAGCTTTGACTATAGCCAACCCCAACTGGGTGGCCCATGTCCGAGAAGTACAGGAGTTGGCTGGCGTCAATAAGAGTCGAACAGATTTTTCTCCAACCAGTGAAGCTTGCCCAAACCGCCCGCAGGAAAGCTCGAGAGTTAAGGGTGCCAACTCCTCATCATAGATGACGATCATCTCGTGGAATGTGCGAGGAGCCAATTCCATAGGGAGATGGCGTGAGATCCAGGATGTGATTAGGAGACATAAGTGTACAATAGTCATGCTGCAAGAAAGTAAGATCAAAGATGGGTCTAAGATCACGAGACGTACTCCGCACCATTGGGAGTCGACGCACAACTTCATGGAGTGCGGGGTGGCCCGCATTTGAACGATGTGGGACTCACGTGTGTGGATGGTTCAGGTAAAATATTCTTCTGAATAATTAATTGTGATTGTTTTTACTAACAAAGGAGGCCTGCAAATAGCGGTTGGGGCAGTGTATGGCCATAATGATCGTAGGAGGAAACATCTATGGTCAGACATTATCCACACCACGGCAGGATTGGCTGATCTTATTCCTTTGCTTCTGTGCGGAGACTTCAACGCCATGTTAGACCCTGAAGAGAAGCAGGGAGGAAGACATGTGCCGATGGAGATACTTGCGGACTTCAAAAACTGCCTTCTTAGTTCCCGCCTTCATTGTGTTGCCAAGACTGGCCATCAGTGGACATGGAACAATAACTCGGCAACGAACCAGATAGTGTGTCAACTGGACAGAGCCCTTTGCAATGGTTACTGGCTGGAAAAATTCCCAAACAGCAAGGTGGAAGGGTTGCCTAGCGGAACGAGTGACCACACTCCGATCCTCATCCGCTTACTACAACAACCACCTCCTCGTAGGCGGCTGTTCCGTTTTTGCAACACTTGGCCGGCCCAAGCTGGCTATGAAGAAGCGGTCAATAGGGGTCTTCAATCGGCTATTTCAGGCACCGCCCAATACTGCTTAGTACAAAAACTGAAGCGGGTTAAGGCCGAGCTTAAGGCTTGGCATAGGGGCAAGCCATCTCGTCCCTGGAGCAAGCGGAAGAGGACCTGAAGGAGATTCAGTCGGCGCTACAGTATAATCCCATGGACAAAGCCAACGCGGGGAGAGAAATCGAACTTCAAAACGAAGTTCGTCATCTCCACCATCTCGAGGGGATTAGACTGCAACAACTAGCCAAATACCAATGGCTTAAAGACGGTGATAGCTGTACAAAATTCTTCTATGCCACTGTTCGTGCCAGACAACACTCATATGCTATTTCTTGATTGACGCCAACGGTCGACAAATCAGTGAGGACAGGAAGATCGAGAAGGAGGCAGTTGACTATTATCAGGCGCTATACAACCAAATCGATTATAGGAAGGAGTTCCCAGGTATACTATGCAAATGTATAGTGACTACAGCGGGTAACACTACTCTAGAGAGACGGGTCACTATGGAGGAAATCGAGCAAGTCATAAAGGAAGCGGACCCAAATAAAGCGCCGGGACCCGACAGCTTCAACGCGGCCTTTTACAAGAAGCACTAGCAACAACTGAGAAATCAAATACTACATATTGTGGACGACTTCTTCCGGACAAGTAGATTACTGACTGAGCTTAATTATCTTTTCTGTGCCTGATCCCGAGGAAGGAGGGGGCTTCAGCTCTTGGCGACTTCAGACCCATAGCTTGTTGCAATTTTCTATATAAAATTATAACTCAGGTCATGTGTCGTAGAATGCAAAACATCACGCAAGAGCTTATCTCAGAGAATCAAACGACGTCCATTAGAGGCCGTTCCATAGCTGAAAACTGCCTTATGGCACATGAAATTGTGAGGGATTTTAAGAAACCAGGCGGCAAGAAGAGTTGCCTCAAACTCGACCTGAGGAAAGCATATGACATGGTAAAAAGGGACTTCCTGTGTGCCGTATTACGTAGCATGGGTTTCGCGAGCTGGTGAGTTGACAGAATCATGACGTGCATTACGATGCCTACTTTTTCCATACTTATCAAAGGCCAGCCTCATGGATATTTTGGAAGCAATCGGGGGCTCCAGCAAGGTGATCCCTTATCTCCATATTTATTTTTGATTGTTATGGAATATTACACGTGTATGATGGATTTGGTAGTATACCGGAGGGATATTACCCCACTCTATCATCGGGTAGAACCGACTATTTCGCACCTTATATACGCGGATGATCTATTGGTCTTCATTGAGCCGAATGAGAGGGGTATCATGGCGCTAACCAAGATTCTAGAAGACTTTGGCTCTTTGTCCGGGCTTTGTTTAAACAGAGAAAAGAGCTGCATATATTTTAATAGAGATTGCCCATCACAGGAGCAGTGGTCCGGACAGCTGGGTATAAAAGAGGCGAACTACCTGTTCGCTATCTGGGCTTGCCCTACACAATCAATTATGTGAGGCACTCGGATTGCTTATGCTGATACAATATGTACAAAAAAGATTGGAAGGGTGGCAGTCTCAAATACTATCTTTCGGGGGCCGAGTTGAACTTATCTGGGCTATTATTACGGCCATAACTGCTTACTGGCTGCAAGCGTTATATGTGCCTACCAATACAATATATCAAATCGAACGACTGTGTGGTGACTTTGTTTGGAAAGGAGGGATCCATACAATTTCTTGGGAAGAACTTTGTCGATCCAAGGAGGAAGACGGGGTTGGGTTGCAGAACTTGCGGGTGCTGCGGGAGGTTGCCTCGCTCAAACTTGCATGGCGCTTCCTGGTGGGGAGGTCCAACTGGGCCACGTGGACGCGTAACAGGTATTTAAAATCCAATAATTTCTGGGTCCAAGCAGTGGACAACAAATTCTCGGTTACCTTTAAAAATATTTTGCGGATTCGGCCTAATCTGAAGTGACTCATCTATCGGGTCATCCATGACGGGCGAGATACCAGTCTATGGATGGACCCTTGGCTTAACCATCAAAGTATTCTGGACAACTTGGGATGGCCAGTCTATGAACTCACAGGAAGCACATAGAGTCTTGATGTACTTCGTTAAAACGGGGAGTGGCATACAGGAGCCAGGCAGGTGGGGCGTTGGCTGGCTAATAAAATCGGAGGGATTCCGATTGATCCAGATGCTTTCCGTGACCGTTGGAGCTGGGAGGGGTCTCCGACCGGTGAGTTTAGCTCTCGGGTGGCGTATGCGCAGCTGAGGTCGTGCCACGTGCAAGCTCCCTGGTCGGAAGTCGTCTGGACCAAGGGAGCGGCACTTAAGATGCAGCTGTGCCTTTATAAGGCCATTCGGGATCGCCTTCTTACTCGGGAGAGATTGGTTCGGTTCAACATCCCTCTAAACAACCTTCATTGTGTATTTTGTGTCCAAGATATGGAGTCTCGGGACCACGTCTTCTTCCAATGTGGGTTCTCGAGTTTTATATGGCAGCATTGCAGAGCCCAAGTGGGTATCCCAGCTACTACTAGACTTAGCCTCCAGGCTATATTTGATGAGATCACTATTATGAAGACCAGAAGCTAACCACAATATAGAAGAGCTCGACTTAGATTACTTGCAGCAGTTTGGCACGTATGGCACGAACGGAATATGAGAGTTTTCGAGGGGAAGTCAACTTCCATAAGTGGTATCCTCATCAACATCGAGCATGATCTCAGTTGTCTAGATGGATAGAAGTTCGATGTAGTTTACTTGAGCTTATCAGTTGTATGACATATTGTCTTCTTATTACTTATCAATAAAGAACCCTTTCTTCAATATATATATATATATATATATATATATATATATATATATATATATATATATAAGTCCCTAAAGCACTAGTCTAGTGGTAGTACGGGTGGCCGCCCAAGCATAGGTCTCAGGTTCGAATTCCCCTGTGCGGCTGGGAGGCTTTGGGCCACGGCCCGGCTCGGAGAAAAGACACCTAATATATATATATATATATATATATATATATATATATATATATATATATATATATACCGTTATTGGTACTCCTAAAATGTCATCATGCACTTTTAAATTTTTCATCATTCAAATTCCAAATCTACTCTTGCATTAACATACTGGCACTCCTAAAATGTTATCCTGCACTCAGCCCTCCATGCATGCACAAATTAATGTCAGATTTAATGCATGGATAGATTTGTAATTTGAATGATAGAAAATTTAAGATGAATGCAGAATAACATTTTAGGAGGGAATATATATATATATATATATATATATATATATATATATATATATATATATATATATATTTATATATATATATATATATATATATTTTGTGTGAATATATATATATATATATATATATATATATATATATATATATATATATATATATATATATATATATATATATATATATAGGGACAAATACATCTATCTGTGCCGGGCAAGACACTACACACGACCTGAAACCTAAATCCAGATATCAAGCCTTGGTCTTAGAGGCTGACCTAAGATGCATGATCTGCTGCGAAATAATTCGACGGGGGTTCTTAACCTTCCTAAAACTCTCAACCATTCGGGGTGACTCCTTGGCCTCGGAGGCCATGATGACGCCCCGGCCCGATCCGCTTCTATTCTGTTCAACCTGATACTACGAAATCGAAGCTCCTGACTTTTTGTCAACACTATGACTGTCGACGCCACCAGGCTTATCCATCTGTGTCATGGGGGACACCGAAGCATCCACCAGGGTGGATACTACTTGCTCACCCGAGCCTGCACCTTCAACCATGATAACCACACTGGCAGGAGTCTGCTGTACCTCGAGCGCGTTTGATGTATCACGCAGAGCCCGAGTAGTAGGCTTTATAACGGCCTATGCCCTATTCGAGGAAGGATGAACCGGTTCGAGCTCCGCATTTGCGACGTTGGCCAACGTGGTGCAAAGGGTCAGCCCTGACGCCGCAGGAACATGGCATGACCTGGACGGAGGGGAGGCGGGTGCTGTCACATCCCGGTTCCGCAGAACTGATCGTCCTCGCTAAGGCATGATGCCACGTGAGCCTAGGTTGCGCTCACGCAAGACGGGTTCCATAATGGCCGATTTCAGGCCAAGCGACGGGGTCGCCGTACAGAAGTCTCAAAGCAGAAAAATTGAATAATCAGTAAGTTGCCAGCAAAAAGTTAAAACAAAACACAAGTCAAACAAATAACTATTTATTGATTTCGAATCAAAGATTACAATATGGCACGAGACCGAGATTATAAGTCGCTCAAGCTCACTTTCGCTCAGAATACAATCACTCAGCTCTCTCATATCTCAATACAAAAGTTTAAGGCTGCCACTTATCACGACCCGCACCCTAGAGTAAGGGCACGAGAAGTGGGTACGTCCAGCCTACGCTGTAGTGTCGACGGTAGAACGCTGTTCTAGGTCAATCATCTAACAATATAAAGGTACCTGTACAGTATATACTCTCCGAATGGAGGTGACATAACAGAAAACAATCTCAATCACATCTAGGGTAGAAGAATGAAAGATAGATAGATAGACAGTAACTCAAGAGAACAGTAGAATAGATGAAATAAGTCCAAGTGTCTAGGATAACATAACATCAGAATGTCAACTCATAATACAATAAGTCTAAGAGTCTATATATCTCAACATCTCAAAATACAACTCAGATGTGAGGCAAAATGATAATACAGAAAAGACTGTCTAGATAAACTAGCCTAGACTACTGGGGCAACATCCTCAGCTGTAGGTGGATCCTGCTGAGGGTCCACAACATAAGTATCATCTAGTCCTGCTCCATAATAGGTAGACACCAGGGCCTCATCCTCATCCTCTGTAATATTTTCAACAGGTCCAGTCAGGACAGGAACGAGCACAATACATCTCACGCAGTGCATAGTATGATAGAAAATATAAAGCATGCAATAGAGTAAAATATAGAAACTGCTGAAGGAAGATACATGTAGTAAAAGAGATAGCTGTAATGGAAATATCTACTGTATATAGAGAACTGTAAGTGGCTAGTGATGTAGAGCACAAGATAGGCATGTGAATGGCTGGAATTTATACATGATTACACTACTAAGTTTGCACATGATTACACTACTTTAGAATTATTCACATGTCCACTTCTACTCCCCCGTTTCCCCAATCAATACACAAGGATCCATTCATGTTACGTTAAGATTCATGATAAGCCCATAATTGGGTGATACGTGAGTGATTCATGAAGATTCATGAAGGCTCGATGATCACGAGAGTACATGAGTCACTAGCTGATACATGAAGATACATGATAATAGAAGCAGGAGATACATGATGTAAGTGAAACACACGTGACAAAAGTATCTGATGCTCCCGAGGGGGATAACATTTCATGAAAAGATCCATATAGTACCAATCCGTGATAACAATCGTGTCAGCATCAAGTAAAGTAATCTAGAGCAAGAATATAAATCCTGGCAAATATGAAACGGTCAGAGAATATACTCGCCTGATAACTGAATGTCTGAAGAGGATATACTGTCTGAGGAGAGGTGTATAGCTCCTAATCAGAGCAATACGAGTCACAATGTATCCACAATGGTAAAAATAAAGTATACAATGCATACTACATGATTCTAGGTCAATCTGGTCAAAAGTCAACTCTTGGTCAACTCAACAGTCAAACTAGGTCACAGAAAGTCATACTAGGTCACAGGAAATCAAACTAAGTCAATTAAAGTCAAACAAGGTCAAATAAGTCAAGGTTAGTCAAATCTAGGTTAAAGTCAACTCTTGGTCAACATTCTAATCAAACTAGTCAAATACTAGTCAACATGATCAATCTGGGTCAAGTCTAGGTCAAACTTAGACCATCTATGGTTTTGGTCAAACAAGGACTAGTCAGTAGGGTAATTAGGTCAAACAAAGACTAATCAATAAGGTAATTAGGTCAAACAAGGTCAGACTAGTTAAACTAGTCATTTTAGGTCAATTAGGTCATGGTTTGACCAATAGTTGACTTTGGTCAACTTTTGTCAAACAAGGGTTAAGCCTAACCTCATAGCCATAGGCTCATAAATGAATACCATAGGCTAATACCATATAGGTATCTACCTTATACAATATATATATATGACTTTTATATATATATATATATATATATATATATATATATATATATATATATATATATATATATATATATATATATATACAATATATTACTTAGGCCTATAGGCTATGTGTCATAGGTTTCTATATAAACCTATACTTGGAAGTCATACATATATATATATATATATATATATATATATATATATATATATATATATATATATATATATATATATATATATATATATAGATATACACAATCTATCTACTACCTATATATCAATATATGAACACTCTATATATAATACCAAAACCCATATATATATGTACAATGACACTATATATCTAATACAAAAAATGTATATATATCATATATATATATATACATATATATATATATATATATACATATATATATATATATATATATATATATATATATATATAGAGAAGGAAGAAAGTGAGGGAATTAGAGTGGGAGAGAGAGTGAATTAGAGAGAGAGTGAAAGAGAGAGAGAGAGTATGAGAGTGCTGGACACACAGGAAGGGGAGGGCTTCCAGTTTCCTAGAAACAGAAATTCAGTCCCCAAACACACAGTTACACACACACCCCCCTATATTAATACACATATGTATATACACATGTATACTCATGCATACACCCTAAAAACTTACCCACACACACACATACATATATACTACGTATATAGTATATATACACCCAAATATACATATATATATAGATCAAAAATCGATTTGAATTTCAAATAAATACAGGAAAATACCAACTTACTGTTCATTACTGAACATAAAGGGGTTAACCCCAAAATCGACACCAAACCTAGCTAAGACCCACAAACAGTGGTTGGTAATCGTGTCCCCACATATGCACGTGTCGTGTGTGTCACTGGAAGTCCACCACGACATGACACGGCGTGTCCAAGCGTTTAAAAACACAATCAGGTAAACTCACAGTGTCACAGCGTCGTGCAGAGATGCACACGCGTGTGGGACATGACACATGTGTTCATGTGTCTCGTGGTTGTGTCCCTAGGTTCGCCTAGGGTTGGTCTAGGTATCCCACAGCCTGAAACGTGTCCAAGTGTCGTACAGTGTCGTGTCCGAGCCCGTATCAGAGCCCAATTTCTACGTGTGTGCTATCAGTGCAAATTCGATGCACACACAAATTCGTGTCCGACACATCACTAGAAGCCACGAAACTTGGGGGGCATGTTCGCAGACATTGCCCCCTCGTGTCCACCAAGTGTCACCCCTCCACGTGTCGTGTCGTGTCGTGTCCTACGTGAGCCCCGAGCAGCAGGGGACTGAACGCGAGCGTGGTGCGGTCTCGTGCAGCGATGCAAGTGTCTCGTGGACACGACACGAGCCACGTGGGGCCTCGTGGTCACGTCCACGTGTAGCCCACATGTTGGGCTACACACTCGTGCAAACACGAGGTGTCCATGACTCGTGTCCGCGCGACACGAAGGCCGTGTCAATGAGGTCTGTGTACTCGCGCACAGGCTATGCTCGACCAGTACGAGTGAGTTTTGTCACTTGATACGACATGACTCGACACGAGACTTTGGAGGTGTCTTGTCAGACATTGCCCATAGGTCTGTGCCAAGTGGCACGTGTCCACGTGACCAATTCGTGGAGAAATCAGTATCGGGTAGCAGGGGATTAAAGTGTGCACATTGTGATGTTTAACAGTGTGTTCGTGTCCAATTTGGACACGGACACAATACGATTTCGTGTTCAGTCCTAGGGTTTTGGATTCAGGATGTCTAGGGCTACCCAAAAATATAATTTGTTTTGGAAAATAACAACTTTTATTCCTAAGTGGCATTTTACCAAACACTGAAATTTAAGCACAGATACGTGTCCGATACGGACACCAAACCAAATCTATTTCCTACCAAACTTAGCCTACAGTTCTATGGTACCTAGATGTATGCAACCATGAAGAGAAATCACAAAATTGATAGGTTTTAGGGCATGTTACCTATGAGTGCAAAATCCAATGAAACCAAGGTAGGAGGGGTTTGTCCTCTTCACTTGAATGGCCAAATTGATCTTCAACCTTGCTAGCTAGCCTCCCTTAGTATCCTCAATAGTAGGGGGTTCCAATGCAAGAAATTTGGCTCTATTTGGAGCTAAATTGATTGAGTTGTGAGGGTGTGAAGTTGTAGGAAAACTAGAGTTTTTGTGAAAGAAGGAGGCTTGAATGAAGGGGGGTGTGTATATAGGATGGGGGCATGGGTTGGCTGCCATGGGGGTAGGGGAGGGTGTCCTACCACCTTGCAAACTTAGCCCCTAAGTCTTTGACTAAGGGGTTAGATATTTAGGTTCTAAAATATCTAAAAAAGTAAATATCTAGATATTTATCAAACTAGATATTTCTAACATAAGCTAACATCTAACATTAGTCTCCTAGGTTAGTGGCTAATCTCTAGATTAGTGCTAAACTAGGTTAGGAGCTAACATGACACTAATCAATAATTAAATAATAATAAAAACACATAAATCCAAATAATTCCAAATAAATCCTAGAAAATTACCAAAATACCCTTTAGGCTAAAAAGCCCTAATTTGATGTTCTAAACCTATAGCTAGGCTCACATGATCATGGTTAGTCTCTAGGTTATGAAATCTCTAGGGTTTACACTAGGGTTATACTAGTAAAGTCACAAAGTCATAAGTCATGACTTAGAAAATAGTTTTAATTAACTAAAATTCACCAAAGATCATATCATGACTAAAATACCATTAATAAATAATAAAAATAATAAATTTTTAAAAATACCCCAATTTCAGAAAACTGGGTGTTACACCACTTGCGGATACTTCAGAAGGTAATGTCCATACATTACGTTCCGTATAGGTGAAGTCTTCAATACGGACGAACGCCTCAAAATGCCAAGGAACTACATGCCTTATCACGTCCAAGCGAGCTTCGCCACAAGTGAGCAAGTACCTGTTACCTACGCATGAAAACTGGTAGGCCGGTGTCAGTACCCAACTGTACTGGTAGTGTGTGCTCCTCACCCACCCATACAAAATCAACACGTTCATTTATTGAGTACAACTTATTCTTTTGATTGTCTTTCTAATCTTATCTTAAGATCAGTTTTAAGACATAGATGCCTGGTCTATTTAGTGCATCAATGACATAGTCATGCCATAAATCTCTTCGTATAACATTATCGAGGCAGCGCCTCACTACTTAGTAACTTGCCCAAATAACGTGGTCATGCCAACAATATCAACATATCGACTCATGCTTGCCTTTCGACCCATACTTTGAGAAACAACTGAAGAACCCTAGAGGGAGGTGAATAGGGTAATAAAATAGTTATCAATAATAATAAGTAAATTAAAAGGATAATAAACGAAGCGAGAATCAAACACTTGATGTATCCTAGTATCCTTGAAATGGGTACTCCAGTCCTAGAACTCTCTCCGAATTTAATATACTATTGGAGTAAATAGTTACAACACGTGTTTGGATCTGAAGAACTCGTCAACTTCTAACACGCGTTTGGATCTGAAGAGCTCGTCAACTTCTTGCACACGAGTTTTTCTCCGAAGGTTCGTCAACTTCATACACATGAGATTTCCTCCAAAGGCTTATCAACTTCAACTTGAGAGAAAGAAACGTTTTGATCTTCTTGAACACTTTGAAGATCTAAGATTACAACTCTTGGATACTCTAACACTTGATGGATGACAAATAAAAGCTTTTAGAGTAATGGTGGAACTCTTTGGTGGTTGAGAAAATTTAAAGCTCAAGTGGATGTCTTGTAAAAAAAGACTCAAGCTCTTTAAATACAACAACTAAGAGAGCTAGCCATTTAATGCTCCATTTTGTCAGCGACCGGTATACCGTCGGTACCAACCGATATTCCGTCTGTATATCGTTCTGCAACAGTAACAGTAATAAATCTAGTCGTTGGAGCATTAAATGTTGTGAATCTAACCGTTTAGAAAAGCGAATATTTGTAACCAGTATACCGACGGTGCATATCAGAGTACCGTCAGTATTCAATTTTGTAGACAGAAACTTTCTGTGAATAAGAATCGGTATACCGGCGGTTCCAACCGGTTTACCATCAATATACTGATTTTGCTAATAGAAAACTTTCTGTGTACAAAACTGGTATACCGTCAGTACGAACCGGTGTACCATCGATATTCCTTTTATATAGACAGAGACCATTCTGTTATATAAATCGGCATGCCGGTGGTACGTACCGGTGTACCATCAGTATTCTGTTTATCTAAAGTAAAAAGGTTTAGAAAATATTTATGTAAGCTTTTTGGTCTTGTCATCGACCTTAAGTGTTTCACAGTTGTCCTACACCTTGTACAGACTCTAAGCACTTGAATTGTTTGAGTGTGAGCTTGAGTATGTTGATAGCTTCTCTTTAGTCTTTCTTTTACCGACCTTTTTGGTCTTCCGAGAGACTTCTTGCTTTGTCTTTAATAAACCAGTTTTTGTTGTAGTTGTCTTTGAGAGACTTTAACGGTCTATCTGATTATGAAAATGATAGAGAAACTAAAACACGAAGATACAGTTAATGTGATCAAAATCAGTATGTTAACATCAACAATATTGGTCGTGCTACAAATTCTATTCATGCTTCAATGTCGAGGTCGTGCCTCACAACTCAATCAAGACTTAACCATATTGTCGCCTCGTGGCCTTTCCTATTTCAATCGTCTACTGACTCAATCAAGACTTGTAAACTTAATGCCACTGACTCAAACTCTCGATGCCACCTCTCGTGTCAAAAATACGGTGTCTCCGTTGCAGCCAAATCTTAGACCCAATATTGTGTTATAAATCGTACACATATTTAACTTGACTCATTGGTATCACACACAGTACTCGACGCAATCTAAAGGCATGCACGTGGATTGTTGCTATTATGCCGACTCATCTATATGAAAGGGTCACTAGCACCACAAGTTATCATGAACCTATAACTTTATTAGACGGTGACCCTTTCAGTGCAAGTAGTGAGCCCCACTGAAAGTTTTTGACTAACCTGAGCGGTACCCCCAACTCGGCTATACCGTGTTTCCTCCTAGGCCTGAACAGTTCTGTGTCCCCAGGTTGTCGTCCGATAAAACTTTTTCTTGTACGCAAGTTGTCCATGACCATGCAAGATTCGATTCGAACTACCGTCTTACACAATTGTGTAGAAGCATGAAAATTTTAGGACTATGGGCCCACATGAAGATGAGATTATGCGCCCACATGATAAAGGGGCTATGCGCCCACATGGCCAAAGGGGCTATGCGCCCACAACATTTTCTCTATGCAGTAAAAACATGCACCCAAGTCTGGGCGCATAGTTTGCTCCCAGTACTATGCGCCCAAGGTAGAAACAACCCTACAGCCTGGTCAACATCCACAATCAATCATGGACCGAGGCATGCGGCCACATCAGTCTCTACGAGCAGTCATGCATCGAAGCATGCGGCCACGATCTACCCACGATCATGCAGTCTCTATGCGCCTAAATCCTATGCACCCAAAGAAAACCTATGCGCCCACAGGAAAATCAGTAAATTTTCCTCCTGTGTGCGCATACTAGTCGTTTCAGTACAAAACGACTATAAATAGAGGTCACATGTCTCCTCAAAAACATAGAACGGAGAGCATTTTAAGAGCCAAATTGTTGCCCTTCTTGCCAGTGAGCCGAGAGTTAGCAATTTTCTTAGATTTTCTCCCACTTTTGTAAATCGAAGTGTCAACGCAGAAAAGGAGCAACTGTCGTTCGATCTCCGTCGTCTCATTTTCTAGAATTTTCTTTGTACTTGGGGATTCTCAGTGCAGGATCTCTCAGGCTACTCGATTTGTGGTACCTTGCGCCAATAAGAAAAGATAGTACTTTTTTTGTATGTATCCACAAAAATGGTGACTCTGCTAGGGACTACCTTTTCTTCTGACGAGAAGGTGGTGATGCAATCCGATACCGATAAAGTGGGACGCACTCAGAAGATGTTGATCATGAAGTTCGATCAACAGGTGTTCGAAGAGATGCTCTCGAGAGACGGCTCTACTCCTTCGAAATCAATGAAACGAAGCAAGTCTCACAAGACTTGGCTTCCGAAGGCTCGCGTTGCATATCCTGCCAGTGTTGTAGAAGATATGCAACCGAAGAGGAAATCTGTCATGGGGGCGCATAACCCTTCCACAGGAGCTCCCAATGCGAAGAAGGCGCATACCGTTCCGGGCTCTACTAGCCCAGCGACTTTCCTCTTGTGCAATCAACAACAGAGTGTTCAATACTCGAGACTTGGCAAAGAAAAATACTACGATGCCAAGAATCGAAGTGTTCGACGGTCTGGACAAACTCAGCGAGGCTCGCAAATAAAAAAGGCAAAATTAGGATAAAATAGCACTGTTTTCCAAAGCATGCATCCAGAGCTATGCGCCCAAGGTAGTATGTGGGTGAATAACTCTGGCCAGACGACTTCTATCTTCGATAGGCTATACGCCCAGGGCCATGCGCCCAGGCTTTGATGACCCATTCTATGCGCCCACATCCAGGAAGACCAGGCATGCTGCCAGGACTTCAGAAAAGCATGCGCCCAAAGGCATGCCTAGGGTCTATACGTCTACAGCAAAAAGACAGGCCCCAATGCGTATAGCACATGGCTATCTTCAAGGTCATTACGGAATTTAGGTGTAGAGGTTGCCCCTGCAAATAAACTAAGTTCGGATGTGCCAACTTCCCTTACAAACCCATATGCAAAGCTTGGCAATGCATGTGACATGAGTTTTAAGGCAAAACTCCCTTCTGCCGATTTATGCGACATAATAAATCATAAGCGTAAAGCGAAGGAGGATACTGCAACTCATGGGGTGTATCCGTGCTCCAGTATTGTCATCAACTATTGTTGCTCCAAAGCAACGAAGGTGTCTTCGAGGCAGTCTGTGTTTTGACAACTGCAGCGCTCTGATGATGAAAAGCTGCTATGTGTTTCATCCAATATAGCCTTATGGGGTCCTTCTTACGGGAGCCCCAATCAAAGAAGGTGGACCACTAACCCAACTTTTTCTCTCAGTTTCGCGAATAGAAGAAGAAGAAGTCTGCAAGCAAACAGCCAGCGAGCTGTTATATCTGAAGGAGTCTATATGGGTACTCGGTCAAGGACGAGATTCCTTATAGATGGTGAGGACTCTCAAGCTGGGGGTGATGTTCCCTCAGCTGGGGGTAGTATTCCTTTAGAATCTGAAGCAGACGACCTTCATACCGGGGGTAGCCTTCCAGATGATGATGATCTCTTTGAGTCTGATGGTGACTATCTACCTCCCCTAGCTGAAGATGAGGGCATTTTTAACTTAGAGACAGACAATATCATTACCAGTTGTACTATCTCCTCTATTCATCCTCGTATGCTATCTGCGTACATGGCGGATGGAGAGAGACCTGAAGAAGCCAGTGATCAGACCAACAAGCGGCTAGAGAGTCTTAAAATGGCATTTGATAAGATCAATGATATGCTTACCAGCATCATAGTGGTCCAAACTGCTGGGGCTGTTCCTCTACCTCAACCGAACGTCTCAGCATACGCTAGTCCGGCTCATAGCAACAACCCTCCTTCACTATAAAAGGAGTATCATTCCGTTGTGCCTCCTCCAAATCCTGTAAATGCTGGGGGTGGTCCTTCATCAACGATACTTGACGACCATACAACAACCGTTTCTCAACATCTGCTCAATCAGTAGGATGCAATTGATTCTCTTGTTGCCCGTCTTGATACCATCTCACATAAAGACGAGCTTCAGAAGATGGGGATATCTCAACCTTATCTTTCTGAATGGGAGAATTCTATTTACCCTCCTAACTACAAGCCATTGACGCTAAATTCGTTTGACGGGATGACTTTTTCTCGCCAACACATGACATATTTCAACACGCAGACTCTACACTTACCAAGAGACGATGCGTTCTTGTCAAATTTATTTATCAGCACCTTGTAGGGGATAGCTTTTGAATGGTTTTGTAGTTTGTCTGATGATTGTATTAACTCGTTTAAAGACTTGGAGAGGTTCTTCCTCAACAGGTTCTATGAGAGTAGCATGTATGTTAGTATGTCCACCCTCATCGAGACCAAGCAAAGGAGGAGTGAGTCTGTTATTGCTTTCATCGAACACTTCAGGCGACTAGCATTGAAGATGTCCTTCGGTATACTAGACTCAGAGCTTATGGATACTTGTCGGCATAACTTCCTTCCTATAGTGAAGTTCTGTCTGGGTATACATAAGTATGATACATGGCCTGCTTTCATCGGGGCCGCTGATTCTGCCAAGAATGATATTCCTAATCTGGAATTACTGGGGTTGAAGACACCCAAATCTAAAGATAAAAGCAAGCACCCCTAAACTATCCCTATCTGTGGGGGTAAAGGGAAAGAAGTCTTGAAGGTCGATACTTCCAAGGGAGCTTCCAATTCTCAGGACGCTCCTGACAAATCCAAGGAGATTTTCTCCTTTGATGAAGATGTTGTTATTACCATTTTTCACACATTGATGAAGGGTAATAAACTGACATTGCCTCCACCATGACGTCCTGCGGAGGCAAACCAACTCAACGATCCCAAGTAATGTCTTTATCACCAGTACGTGCACTATTCTACCAAGGATTGTATCATCCTGAAGAAGAAGATACAACAGCTTATCGATAGCTAAGTTATCAACCTCAAAGCTGAAGACAAGATCGTATCTTCTAACATGATCTCTCTTCAATTTGTTGACTTTCCTCTCACAGAAGTTCCAAACGGCATAGTCCCGATCCCCAAGACAGTAATTGAAGTTGTCAACTTGCCGCAGCTCGCGACTCAACATCAACGTTGGTGCCGCTCACGACATAACATAATGATATCATGTGGGTCCATCTAGACCTTGTGCAAGAAATGATACGGCGGGTGGTGCCTTCCAAAGCAAAGAGGGGCAAAAAATACAAGTCATGCCATATGGTGTCTTCTTCCATTTACGAAGTTCTATCTGGCGAGACGCGATCCGGAAAGACTTACCTGCGGACTTATGACCCGGCACAAGAAGACGTAGGGCCTTCTCAAGCTCCTGCTGTGTAACGCCCGTATTTCAAAGTACATATTTTTAATTAGGCTTATATGTATTTTGGACCTGTATTTTATTTTTCAGATGTTGGCCTGTAATTGTATTTTTGGCTCGACTTGCGAATTTTGGTTTTCTCGTAAATTGGGTTTTAACCTGGCATAGTTTTATTCTTGTGGAGAAGGATTTGGTTTGGTTTGCATTGGACTACCCTTAGTTAACCTCCACCCTCAACACAACACACCCTCCCTCATTAAACCCCACCTAACTTTTCTCTCTCCTCATCACTCTTCCATTTATTTTCTCCATCTTCTTCTTCCTTCCTTCACACAACACCCAACCTCCATAGGCAAGTGCACCTTGCCACCAAATAGGAACCCTATTTTAATTGTCCATTAGTTATTTTAGGCCATAGTGAACCACATTAGGACTTGGCATTTTGTGATTTGGAGTTTCTATTTTTCTAGATCTATGTTTTACCCATTTTTGGATTTCTTGGTTTTGATCTATTAAACTTAGATTTTTGCTTGTTTTGAGGCTTCCATATGGAAGAGAATTCAATTTTACACATGTTAGAACTTTAAAAATCTAAATTTTGTTTTGATTTGGCTAAGTTATGAAGCTTGGAGTTTTTGGTGTTCTTGGGTTTCTCTTCTAAGCCTTGCTGGAGAATATGATCTCGGCCAGCGCTCGTTAGCACTGGGCTGAACCGTGCCAACCCTTCCTCGGCCAGCGCTCTTTAGCGCTGGGCTGACCCGCGCTCGGCGCCCTTTGGCGAACCGTGCCCCCTCTCGCTGTCGCTCTTTAGCTCCAGCGCCTCCCCTCCCTTGGCGTGCTTGGCTCTGGCGCAGCTTGGCTCCGGCGCATCTTGGCCAGCGCCAGTCGCCGCTCACTTTCTAGCGCAACCCAGCCCCAGCGCCAGTCACCGACCACTTCCCCAGCGCAGCTCAACCCCAGCGCCCTTTGACCTAGCGCCTTTGAACCCCAGCGCAACTCGAACCCAGCGCAATCTGACCCTAGCGCAACCCGACCCCAGGAACCCCAGCGCAACCTACTTGCCCATGGTGGTTTGGTTGTATTTTCCTTGGGCTTGGCTTCTCTTTGTGGATTGGAGTTCTGAGATCTTGTTCCACATAACACGACTGTCTTGGCCCAACACGACCTGGCACGATTTTCGATAATTTGCTTATGACTAGTACGATTTTCATGATTTCTGTGATTTATGATCCTAGTACTTTCTGGTCTTCTTAGTAGTGACCCGATGGGGTGCACTCTTAACTTGTAACCTGTGATTCATAATTAATCTTTGTAACTGGATAACTTGATAGTGGCCCATGGCGGCACACTCCTGACTTGTAACTTGACTTGATAATTTGATGCTGTTGCGATGACAAACTTGACTCATATAATCAACTCTGACATCGTGGGTGTTCATTCTTGCTGCTTCGTGTAATTCACTTGTCCGCCTTGTCTTGTATTATGTCTAGGACGTGACTCCCTGGTTACCACGGTCAGGGATTCGCACTGAATATGGATTAGGTTAATGACTAGATCAAACTATAGTTCATGGAGAATTTTCAGTCACAGGCGATCTCGTTATCTTGGTGCTTTAATAGACTTATAGCCGGCCGATGAGTAGGGCACATTTCCAGCTCACTGTCATGTGTTGCACCCTCTAAGTCACCTAAGGGTACATTGTCTCCCGGGCAATGTACCCAACCATACTCTCAACCCGCGGAAGGACAAATGGATAGTTTGCAGGGCTTGGGACTGGGAAATTCTTATTTGCATCTTGTTAAGTAATTAGGCATATGATAACCCTAGTTAGTTAAGTAGTAAGTCGTAGTAATCGCTTGGCCGCTTGTGAATGGATGGTGTCCAGCCCTGTCTAAGTCTCGTCTAGTCACAGTACCTGGTTCCCATGAGCATGTTTGTTTTACTTATCTTTAACAATAAATGGGTAGAGACCAGGTGCTATTCAGGCGAAGGGTACAACCTCGGTCCTTGTTTGGTTAAGGGTTGCAACCTGGCTCCCGGAATGGTTCCACATCCCTAGTCATTTATTGTCCTGTGGTACTCTTTATTACTTGTATTTTTCTTCTATTTCCTTATGATCTGATATGTTGGCTTTCGTTCTTATTTCATGGCCTCCTTTGTGGCACTTGCTCTTTCTGGGGTTTGATCCAGCTGGTTTTGTGTGGCCAGATTTTGGAGCAGCTTTCGAGGATCTACCGAACTTCCAGCCCAATGGTGACAACTAGACGAAACCCGGGCTACGAGTAGGTTTCCCTTTTATTCGCTCACTACATTGTAAAATTATTCTTTTGAGGCATTTAGCTGACGAGCACCTGTTAGTTCGATGCATATTTACTTACTGTCAGCCTGCGGGCTGTAACATGATTAACAAATCCTAGGATTGATCATGTATGACTGAACTCTTGCTAGTCTTGACATTTTGTACGACTAGCTTCATGATCATCCAATACGTAATGTATGGGACGCCTTGCTATTATATATTTGGTGCTCTGACATCTTGTAACTATTATTACTTGCTTGAGATTGAGACAATAGGTTTGACCTTAAGAGACTGTTGCTTGTAGTAAACCCTCATATATCTAAACAGTCATGACCGTATAGCGAGGTGGATTCTATTTTAATATACGTAGCTGGCTATGTATGCCCCCGCTCTTCCGTATTCTGGTTCTGGGACGTTACATGGTTTAAGTGGTGGCCCATACAGGTCTTGTAAATCAAGATATGTGAGGGTTTACCAGATAGATGTCTCAATCAGTACTCGTCCATGATCTCTGTTTATATCCTCTGAATCCCTGGATTCTTGCCCTGATCATGTGCTTGTATCGTTGATCTGTCCTGGTCCTTCTTATTGTTTCCTATGTCGTCTTCTTCAGTAATACTGTACTTGGCCCTGCCGATAAGCGAGGTGGAGCACTTTCTGTGGACCAGCAGCAACCCGGAGATCAAGCCCAGCATTCCGAAGTAGCCTCCAAAGTTGTGCCTACTGGTGGAGAGCCACCAGTTCAGCCCGTCCAGCCTGCAGAGCCTGATGATGGCACCTTGGTAGGTCTCATCAGGACCTTGATAGCTTCCCAGGATCGTCGGGGCAACGCCCTGCACCAGGCAATGTCAGATGCTTTGAACAGAGGTGGTCAACAAGGGAACCAGGCGGCGAACAGCTTCAAGTGCTTGAACCCTCCATTCTTCGACGGCAGCGAAGATGCGATTGCCGCGGACGCTTGGCTTCAGGATACTGAGGTAGTTCTGGAAGCAGCTAGGACACCTGAGAATGAGAAGGTGGCGTTGGTACGCCTACAGTTGCTAGACTTAGCTCGCAGTTGGTGGGCGACGCAGGCCGTGGGATTAGCGGCGCCGGTTACTTGGGCGGTATTTAGAGAAAGATTCCAGACGAAGTATTTTGATGCTGTAGCTCGGTACGATCTGCAGATGAGGATTGCCAACTTGAAGCAAGGAGACAGGACGGTTGACGGTTATGCATCTGAGTTTTCTAGACTCAGTAGGTTTGCCCCCACCTTGGTGAAAACCAGTTTGACAGGGCCCAACGGTTCCAGCAGGGGCTGCATTTGGAAATCTTGTTGGCAGTTGAGCAGTTCGAGCACCAGACGTTCGATGCAGTATTGAGGGCAGCTAGGAGGCACGAGTACACCTTCTAGAGGATCGTGGAAAGGACCAGAGGTAGGAAGCGGTCCCACAATCAGATGCACCAATCATCAGCTCCAGCCCCGGCAGCAAGGGGTTTGACCATTGGAACTCCGAGGCGGGCGACCTCAGTGACGTCAGTTCAACATTCAACCCCGACGTACCCGCAGCAGCAGAAGCAGAAGCAGACTTCTGCGATGGGATATTCTCATTGCGGGAAGCCCGGGCACGTGGTGGCAGATTATCGCAGGGCACAGGGATTATGCCTGGCTTGTGGAGCGGCAGATCACAAGATAGGAACCTGTCCGAATAGTGGTAGTTCGTCCTCTTTCAACCTAACCAGTCCGTCGGTTAGGGGACCAGCACCTATGTAGTAGCAGTAGTAGCCGAGGCCATTGTTGCCTCAGGCCCAAGCATTTCAGCAGCAGAACCAGCAGCAGTACACCCAGGCTCAAGTGCTGAACAGGCAGAGAGGTTCCCAGCAGAGGGGACCCGCAGCCAGAGGACAAGGTCAGGCAATGATGATGACTATGGAAGAAGAGGTTGTACCAGGTGAAGTAGTGGCAGGTACTATCCTCGTCAACTCCTCTCCAGCATCGGTATTATTTGATTCTGGTGCATCGCATTCATTCATGTTTGCACGATTCGCAACACGGATAGGATTGGAGCCTGAGTCATTATCAGTGAGGCTTAATATACCTACTGGTAATGGTCTTGTGGGAGTAGATCGAGTGTTTTCCTCGTGTCGGATCGTAGTTAGCGGTAGAGAGTTCCCCGCTAGATTTATAGAGTTTCCTATGGCAGACTATGATGTAGTCTTAGGCATGGATTGGTTGAGGAACCAGTATGCTAGAATAGACTGCCATATTGGCAAGGTTGTTTTCAGCATTCCAGGTGAGCCAGAGTTTTCATTTTCCAGAGGCGTAGTGAGGCCATCTCCCCTAGTATTGCGGATGGCAGTAGCAGCAATACAGTTACCCCAGATAGTTGAAGAGTTTCCAGATGTCTTCCCAGAAGAGCTTCCAGGGATACCGCCAGAGTGGGAGATCACGTTCACTATAGACTTGATCCTCGGGACGGCACCAGTATCAGAGCGAGTCTACAGGATGGCACCTTTAGAGTTGGAGATTTTGTATAAAATGATTAAAGAACTGAGGACCAAGGGATTCATTCGTGCAAGTGAATCGCCTTGGGGAGCCCCGATGCTTCTTATGAAGAAGAAGGATGGTACGTCCAGGTTATGCATATATTATCATACCTTGAACTCGATGACAATCAAGAACAGATACCCTCTTCCGAGGATAGATGACTTGTTTGATCAACTCATGGGGCTTCAGTGTTCTCGAAGATAGACTTGCGATCAGGATACCACCAGATCAGGGTCAGAGAGCAGGACATTCCAAAGACAACGTTCAGATCAAGGTATGGGCATTGGGAGTTTCTTGTTATGCTATTCGGAGCAACCAATGTGCCAGCTGTATTCATGGACCTCATGAATCACATTTTCATGCCTACTTGGATCAGTTCGTGATCGTGTTCCTAGATGACATCCTGGTCTACAGCAAGAGCAAAGCAGAGCACGAGCAGCATCTCAGAATCGTCCTTCAGACGCTTAGAGAGCATCAGTTGTACGCCAAGTTCAGTAAATGCGAGTTCTGGCTCGATCGTATTTCGTACTTGGGTCACATCATTACCCGAGGAGGAGTGAAAGTGGATCCCCAGAAGATTATGGCTATCGAGACATGGCCAGTACCGAGCTCAGTGGCAGAGGTTCGCAGCTTCCTTGGATTGGCTGGCTACTACCGGCGATTCGTTTCAGATTTTGTAAGGATTTTGGCGCCGATGACCCAGTTGACCAGCAAGGATGTGCCGTTCGCATGGACATCAGAGTGCCAGAAATCATTTGAGAAGTTGAAGCGAGGTTTGGTAACGGCTCCCATTCTCACACTTTCAGATGGAACCGGAGGATTCACAGTTTATTGCGACGCTTCACGGAGAGGATTGGGGTGTGTCTTGATGCAGCATGGGAAGGTAATAGCTTATGCATCACGTTAACTTCGTGATCATGAGAAAAATTACCTGACCCACGACTTGGAACTGGAGGCAGTAGTATTTGCGCTTAAGCTTTAGCGGCACTACTTGTACGGGAACAGAGTGGAGATATTTAATGATCACAAGATCCTGAAGTATGTTTTCACCCAGAAAGACCTTAACATGCGGCAGACAAGGTGGCTCGAGCTACTGGTGGACTATAATATGGATTTGCAGTATCACCCAGGAAAGGCCAACGTTGTAGCAGATGCATTGAGCAGGAGAGCCGGAGTTTATTTCCTAATGGTGCAACCAGAGTTATTGGAAGGTCTTCAGAAGATGGGAGTTGAAGTAGTTCTTCCTACCAACGTGGCATTGATGGCCAGTCTACAGGTTTAGTCCAGCATAGTTGAGAGGATCCGGATGGCGTAGTCTACGGATTCCAAGATTCAGCGACTTAGAGAGGAGTGTGAGGCAGAAAGAAGGCCAGAGTTGTACATTCATGAAGATGGTACACTTCGACATGACACTCGTCTTTGTGTACCCAGTAGAGATATCAGACAGGAGATCATGGCAGAAGCTCACAGTTCACAGTATTCTATTCATCCCGGTGGTACGAAGATGTACCGTGACATTCGTCAGCATTTTTGGTGGAATGGCATGAAGAGGGAGATAGTCCGGTTTGTCTCTCGGTGTTTGGTTTTCCAGCAGGTTAAAGCTGAACATCAGAGGCCCGCTAGACTTCTTCAGCCCTTACCGATTCCAGAATAGAAGTGGGAGCATGTGACCATGAATTTTGTGACTGGATTGCCTAGATCCCCAGCTGGTCGAGATGGTATTTGGGTTATAGTTGATTGGCTCACGAAGGTAGCTCACTTTCTCCCGTTCAGAGTTGATTAGTCGACGGCTCAGCTAGCAGAGATGTACCTCAGGCAGATTGTCAGGCTTCACGGTGTGCCCGTCAGTATCACCTCAGACAGGGATTCAAGATTCATATCATACTTTTGGCGTAGCTTACAAGAGAGTTTGGGAACTCACCTTCAGTTTAGCTCAGCTTACCATCCGCAGACAGATGGTCAGTCAGGGCGTACAATTCGGACCTTGGAAGATATGTTGAGATCTTGTACACTTGATTTCGGTGTTTCATGGGAGGATCACCTGCACCAGGTAGAATTCTCCAACAATAATAGTTTCCAGGCCAGTATTCAGATGGTGCCGTTCGAGGCACTGTATGGTAGGAAGTGCAGATCCCCGTTAGCCTGGGATGATGTTGGAGAGAGGCAGATGCTTGGTCCAAAAATGATTGCCCAGATAGTTGGAGTGGTCAGAAGAGTCAGAGATCGCCTTCGAGTGGCCCAAGTTCGCCAGCGCCATTGGGCCGATGCTCATCGGCATCCCTTAGAGTTTGCTATCGACGACCATGTATTCCTTAGGATCTCACCTAACCGCGGCGTCATCCGCTTTGGCGTACGGGGAAAGCTTAGTCCTAGGTATATAGGGCCGTTCGATATCCTGGAGCGAGTAGAAAATGTATTCTATTGTCTCGCTCTTTCATCGTCGCTAAGTGAGGTGCATGATGTATTCCATGTATCCCAATTACGAGGTACATCCTGGACCCGAGCCATATCCTGGACCATTCAGAATTGGTTGTTGGTACCAATCTTTTGTATGAGGAGAGGCCCGTGTCTATATTGGACCAGAGAGAAAAGATACTCAAGAACAAGAATATGAGTTTAGTCCGTGTTTCTTGGGGTCATCACTCTCTAGGTAAGTCAACGTGGGAGTGTGAGGACGACATCCGATCGCGATACCCCGACTTGTTTGACTCGTAAGGTATAATATCTTCCTTATGCCTTATGCTTTCCATCCCTTGCTTGCATGTATGTTTGGTTGGTTGTTTCCTTAGTATGGCTTATTTGTGGATAGTATAGCTGGCTCTTACATCTCTAAGCATCTTGATTTAAATTCCGGGGACGGAATTCTTTTAAGGTGGGTAGAGTTGTAACGCTCGTATTTCTGAATACGTATTTTTAATTAGGCTTATATGTATTTCAAACCTGTATTTTATTTTTTAGATGTTGGCCTGTAATTGTATTTTTGGCTCGACATACGGATTTTGGTTTTCTCGTAAATTGGGTTTTAACCTGGCATAGTTTTATTCTTGTGGAGAAGGATTTGGTTTGGTTTGCATTGGACTACCCTTAGTTAACCTCCATCCTCAACACAACACACCCTCCCTCATTAAACCCCACCTAACTTTTCTCTCTCCTCATCACTCTTCCATTTATTTTCTCCATCTTCTTCTTCCTTCCTCCACACAACACCCAACCTCCATAGGCAAGTGCACCTTGCCACCAAATATGAATCCTATTTTAATTGTCCATTAGTTAGATTAGGCCATGGTGAACCACATTAGGACTTACCAATTTATGATCTGGAGTTTCTATTTTTCAAGATCTAAGTTTTACCCATTTTGGGATTTCTTGGTTTTGATCTATTAGACTTAGATTTTTGCTTGTTTTGAGGCTTCCATGTGGAAGAGAATTCAATTTTACACAAGTTAGAACTTTGAAAATCTAAATTTCATTTTGATTTGGCTAAGTTATGAAGCTTGGAGTTTTTGGTGTTCTTGGGTTTCTCTTCTCAACCTTGCTGGAGAAGATGATCTCGGCCAGCGCTCGTTAGCGCTGGGCTGAACCGCGCCAACCCTTCCTCGGCCAGCGCCCTTTAGCGCTGGGCTGACCCACGCTCGGCGCCCTTTGGCGAACCGCGCCCCCCTCTCGCTGGCGCTCTTTAGCTCCAGATCCTCGCCTCCCTTGGCACGCTTGGCTCTGGCGCAGCTTGGCTCCGGCGCAACTTGGCCAGCGCCAGTCGTCGCTCACTTCTTAGCGCAACCCAACCCCAGCGCCAGTCACCGACCACTTCCCCAGCGCAGCTCAACCCAGCGCCCTTTGACCCAGCGCCTTTGAACCCCAGCGCAACTCGACCCCAGCGCAATCCGACCCTAGCGCAACACGACCCCAGGAACTCCAGTGCAACCTACTTGCCCATGGTGGTTTGGTTGTATTTTCCTTGGGCTTGGCTTCTCTTTTGTGGATTGGAGTTCTGAGATCTTGCTCCACATAACACGACTGTCTTGGCCCAACAAGACCTAGCACGGTTTTAGATAATTTGCTTATGACTAGTATGATTTTCGTGATTTTTGTGATTTATGATCCTAGTACTTTCTGGTCTTCTTAGTAGTGACCCGATGGGGTGCGCTCTTAACTTGTAACCTGTGATTCATAATTAATCTTTGTAACTAGATAACTTGATAGTGGCCCAGGGCGGCGCACTCCTGACTTGTAACTTGACTTGATAATTTGATGCTGTTGCGATGACGAACTTGACTCATATAATCAACTCTGACACCGTGGGTGTTCATTCTTGCTGCTTCGTACAATTTACTTGTCCGCCTTGTCTTGCATCATGTCTAGGACGTGACTCCCTGGTTACCACGGTCAGGGATTCGTACTGAATATGGATTAGGTTAATGACTAGATCAAACTATAGTTCATGGAGAATTCCCAGTCACAGGCGATCTCGTTATCTGGGCGCTTTAATGGACTTGTAGCCTGCCGACGAGTAGGGCATATTTCCGGCACACTGTCATGTGTTGCACCCTCTAAGTCACCTAAGGGTACATTGTCTCCCGGGCAATGAACCCAACCATACTCTCAACCCGCGAAAGGATAACTGGATAGTCTGCAGGGCTTGGGACTGGGAAATTCTTATTTGCATCTTGTTAAGTAATTAGGCATATGATAACCCTAGTTAGTTAAGTAGTAAGCCGTAGTAATCGCATGGCCGTTTGTGAATGGATGGTGTCCAGTCCTGTCTAAGTCTCGTCTAGTCACAGTACCTGGTTCCCCTGAGCATGTTTGTTTTACTTATCTTTAACAATAAATGGGTAGAGACCAGGTGTTATTCAGGCGAAGGGTACAACCTCGGTCCTTGTTTGGTTAAGGGTTGCAACCTGGCTCCCGGAATGGTTCCACATCCTTAATCGTTTATTGTCATGTGGTACTCTTTATTACTTGTATTTTTCTTCTATTTTCTTATGATCTGATATGCTGGCTTTCGTTCTTATTTCATGGCCTCCTTTGTGGCACTTGCTCTTTTTGGGGTTTGACCCAGCTGGTTTTGTGTGGTCAGATTTTGCAGCTCCCGAGGATCTACCGAACTTCCAGCCAAATGGTGACAACTAGACGGAACCCGGGCTACGAGTGGGTTTCCCTTTTATTCGCTCACTATATTATAAAATTATTCTTTTGAGGCGTTTAGTCGACGAGCACCTGTTAGCTCGATGCATATTTACTTACTGTCTGCCTACGGGCTGTAACATGATTAACAAATCCTAGGGTTGATCATGTATGACTGAACTCTTGCTAGTCTTGACATTTTGTACAACTAGCTTCATGATCATCCAATATGTAATGTATGGGACGCCTTGCTATTATATATTTGGTGCTCTGACATCTTGTAACTATTATTACTTGCTTAAGATTGAGACAATAGGTTTGACCTTAAGAGACTGTTGACTTGTAGTAAACCCTCATATATCTAGACGGCCGTGACCGTATAGCGATGTAGATTCTATTTCAATATACGTAGCTGGCTATGTACGCCCCCTGATCTTCAGTATTCTGGTTCTAGGGCGTTACATGCTGTCCCCACAAGTTTAGAAGCTGGTCCATCTAAGTCATCAACCACCGACAAAGCTAAGCAGAAGGAGACGCGATTTGACAAGTCTCTGAAGGCACCAACTCCCGAAGGCATGGATCGACCTTACAACTTTGACATATTGGCACAACTAGCCAATACACCTACCAGATTGTCTTTGTTCGATCTACTATGGCTCTCCAAAGAGACGCGTAAAGCTTTAAGTGAGGCATTACTACATGTCGACTCTTATCTCGCTGAAGTCAAAGCCCCCACTGAAGATCCAGTCTCATGTCCTCACTTCCATAGCACTATGAAAGTGGTGCCCAACATCACCTTTTCACAAGAGGACATGCTACTCAAAAACAGTCATCATGATATACCTCTGTACTATACAGGATATATCGGGGCGATAAAGGTATATCGGATGCATATCGATCCAGGTTCCTTCCTCAGTATCATCCCTAGAAGTTTACTCCAGATTCTAGGGATCCCTCTGCACAAGCTGTCTACAACCAATACAATTATCATGGCTTTCAATGCTGGAAGAAGTCATCCGTTGGACAAGATCTGCCTCAAGTGCCAGATTGGTGATCTTCGAACAAAGGTTGCTTGCTATGTAATCAATGCCAATGTGTCATACAACGTCTTGTTGGGACGTCCGTGGATACATGAGAACATGATTGTTCCTTCTACCCTTCACCAGTGCTTCAAATACGTCAACAGTGATGGCATCGTGAAGACGGAGTTTGCCGATGTCGATCCTTTTAAGGATATTGAAGCCTACTATGGAGATTCGGTACTTTATCAATCTCAGCCTCCCAAGGATGACGGCAACGAAGCTGACGATAAAGCTGAAGTTAATTCATCTGCCAGTGATGGTCCCCTAGTTATCCGAGTCAAAGGACGTACTACTCCAAAAAGTACTCCAAAGCCTTTCACAATCCTGGTCAAAAAGAAGAATCCTGATATTGTCAAACCATTGACCATCACTCTCCACAAAGCAACTCGGGTGGAACCTGCTGAAGTCCATCCTCCCAATCCTGATGAGTTACCCTACATAGTGAACTTAACTAAGTCTGTAACTCCTGTTCTGGATAATGATGCCCTCAATGAGTATATCAATACTCAAAATAATGTACCTTTAGTGGATGATGTTATCCCTGAAGAAGAACTTGCATATTTTTTGAGTAAAGGTTTATCTTTGAATTACTCTAATGTCTACCAATCTGTAAACCAGTACATAGATACATTGTATGCCCTAGAGCATGGCATAGGACCACATTTCTGCATGTCGATCACGATGCCTCATCTACGGGAAAAAGCCTGGCCAGAAGGTATCCTATACTTTATCGTTCCAGCAAGAAAGAAGGGTGAAGAATTGATCATCTTCGTTCGAATAATTGGCGAAAGAAAGTTCGTTCTGGATTTTACTACTCCCAATTACAACACTGAAGCTGACTATGCTTTAAGAAAAATGCAACTTTACCGATATAGTTGGCAAGCCAAGCATATCATCCAAAACATAGGATATGATATAAAAAGTGACCAGGGACTAAACTACGGTCAAGGGCGACGATTGCCAATACGTCACTTTGCTCATTCCGGCAAACCTGAGAACTATTATCAACAAAACGGTGTTGGTTTGGGTTATATTACTCCTCCAACAACTCCTGAAGGATTAGACGTCGAAGTGGATCGTTGTTCTCATTCTTCTGATTCCTGCCTCTGGGATTCAGACTCCAGCATTGGAGACATGTTCAAAGCAACTTTATCCGTCAACATGGTATCAGTTGACCAAATTGCAGACGATGTCCAATCAATCAAGCTCAAAAAATAGGCTCAAAAGATAGACACCAGATAGGAGATACGTTTCGAACAACGTAAACCACCTAATGAAGACGAAGTCGTCCAAATTTATTTAGGAGATGAATCATCTCTTAAACCAATTTTTATCAGCAAAAGTCTGTCTGGTGAAGAGCGGCAATCTCTTATACAGCTTATAAAAGAATATATTAACGTATTTGCATGAAGCTATGAAGACATGCCAGGCTTAGACCCTAAAGTTGCTATGTACCGCCTAAATATCTCGTCTAAAGCTAAGCAGTGAAGCATCAGCAACAACGGTTCCGACAGGACATCATGGAGGCCATCAAAACTGAAGTCAAAAAGCTTATCTCAAGTGGGTTCATTCGTGAAGAACAACACCCTGACTGGGTTCCTAACATTGGTCCGATCATGAAAAATAATAGTAAAGTTCGAGTCTGTATCGATTATCATGATTTGAACTCTGCATGCCCAAAAGATGAGTTCCCTCTACCGATCATCAACGTAATGATCGACAATACTTGTGGCTTCGAGTGGATGTCCTTCGCGGATGGGTTTTCAGGCTACAACCAGATCAAGATGTTCCCTGATGATAAGAAATACACATCTTTTCGAACACCATTGGGGGTATACTGTTATACGGTGATGCCCTTCGGATTAAAAAATGCAAGGGCGACATACCAACGAGCTATGAACACAATTTTTTATGATCATTTGTGCAAAACAGTGGAATGCTACGTAGATGATATCACTGTTAAAAGTCATCTCAAGGGCAACCACCTCCAAGATTTAAGAATGGTGTTCGAACTAATGCGTACACACCAACTCAAGATGAATCCAACCAAGTCTTTTCTGGGAGTCTCCAGCGGCAAGTTCATTGGTTTTGTTATCACTTCAAAGGGTATACATCTTGACCCGGAGAAAGTGAAAGCTATCCTCGATATGCGTCCTCCAAGAAATCTCAAAGAGCTACGCGGACCTCAAGGAAGGTTAGCCTACATCAGACGATTTATTTCAAATCTTTCTGGAAGGTGTCAACCGTTTACTCAGCTCATTAAGAAAGGAGTATCTTTCGTCTGGACTGAACAATGTCAGCGCACATTTGACGACATCAAGAATTATCTCACAAGCCCCCCAGTGTTGGTGGCTCCGATAGTTGGAATGCCTTTTTTATTATATGTTCGCGTTATGGATCATTCTCTTGGGGCCCTATTAGCTCAGAAGAATGAATGCGATCATGAACAGGCAATCGATTACCTCAACTGTACGATGGTTGGTGCCGAGCACAGATACACACCTGTGGAAAAGAAATATCTCGTACTGGTATTTGCTATCTAGAAGACATGTCACTATATGTCTGGCAGACTATCCACATCATATCTAGAGTCAATCCTCTCAGAATACTCATGACTAAACTTGGTTCTCTTAATTCCCGTTTAGCTACATGGGCAATGCTGTTGACTCCATATGATATGATATTTGTCCCTCAGAAGGCAGTAAAAGGCCAAGTATTAGCTGATTTCTTAGCAGCTCATCTGTAAAACCCCTAAATTTCTACTAATTTTTTCTTTATAAATTTGGTAATAAAATTTATTTATTTATTTATTTCATATTTGTACGTCTCAATGTTGTATTGTACGTTGCGCACAAAATTGCATTTTTCGTAATTGCTCGTCGAGTGCGAATATGTACGAGCGTACATATTTTTAGAAAAACATTTTTCTTTCTATTTTTATAGTTTCAAAATAATATATATAAGAATTTTTTTTATAGCTATCATACCAAAATTTTAAGTTAATATTTTATTTATAAAAAGGCCTTTCATTTATATAGTATAAAACGATATTTCCTCTTTTATTAAATAGAGTATGCTAGAAAGTATAGTTAAGTAAATTTTATTTAACTTATTTATTAAAAAGTTATTGTAAAGTTTTCCTATTAATATTAAATATTTAACTTAAATGTTTGAAATTTATTATTGGAAAACATATTTTGAAAATAATGTTTGGCTTAAATTTTTATAAATATGGAGATCAGATTTTAATGAGATCGTTATGGGGTTTTAATTTAAAAGACGAAATTTCTTCACAATTGTTTGGGATGAATTTAATTTGGATTTAAATTTATATTTGATTTATAAAGGATTAGTTTAAATTGAGTTGAGTCAAATAATATTTATCTACTAGTTTTTTAAATTAATTCTAATCCTTATCCAACTAGGAATTCCTACCTCCTATATAAGGAGAGGTATTCATCCATATATTTCTACCATTCACAAATTCCTCCAAAATTATTTCTCCACAACGTGCGTGCATCTTGTCCGTGCCAACCCAAGCCAGCGTGCATCGTGTCTGTGAATCTTATTCCATCTTCAGTACAATTATCCGTGTCGTGCCTGACATCCGGGACACGACGCACCCTTGTCCCATAGCCCATCGGACACATCCCCCTAGTCTCTAACCTAACTCGAACCCTAACCGTGCCGCTGTTCCTTGTCCACCACCACCTTCACCACGCCTACCACCAGAACCACCCTGCTGCCACCGATCGGCACACCCCCTCGACTTCTCCTTTCCAGCCATCAACTCCACCGCCGGTGCCACACTACGCCACCCCGCCGTCTCCTCTAAAACCCTCTGCTACGTCCCGACCCGCCTCCATCAAACCACCACAGCAAAGAGGGGGAATAGCCTCTAACCTAAATCTCGTCATCGCCGCCGTCGTACACATGCCGCCGTCCCGACCAGCTTCTCCGAGCCCCTCCTGCGGTCGGCGCCCCCAAGATCACCTCCAACCGCCTTCGAGCCTCGTCGCTGGCCGTGCCGGAGCTCCCCAGCCGCCCTCCGCTCCTCCAGATTTACGACCGCCGCCCCAAGCGCGCCGACCGCCGTGCCTGGCTGCCGCCACCACGAGCGTCCCCCTGTCACCGCCGGCATGGACTCTGCCGCTCCCTTCGCCCCACTGGAGAACGACCACGCCGCCGGCGCGTGGATTGCACCGCCGCGCTCCCTCCCGAGACTCCGGTCAGCCGCGACCCTCCGTCGCGCCCTGCCCGTCGTTCATCGGCATCGGAGCTGCCCTTGTAAGCCCTTCCCTCTCTCTCGATTTCTCTCTCTCACCACTCCCATTTTCCTTCCTTTCTTAAAGAACAGCAAAGTGCTGTTATTATTAATTTTATTTATTATTATTATTATATTTATTTATATATTATATTACTGTTATTATTATTATTATCATCATCATTATTATTAGTTATTATTAGTTTATTATTATTATTATTTATTGGCTATACTGATAGTATATGTATACCTGTAAATACTAATTAGTGTATTACTAATATTATTATCATTTATCTAAATTACTAGAATTTTGTCATTTATTTTATTATTTATATATTGTTATTAATATTAGTTTGTTGTTTTTGTTAAATATTATTATTTACATTATTATTATTACTATTATTTTAATTGAACAATATTTCTAGTAAATTTCAAGTTAATTTTTAAACACTAAAATATTCTTTTCGATTCATATGTACATATATTTGACCAGTTATACTTTTTGGTTTAAATGATTTAGAAGTATTTTTAAATATTTATCTAAAATAGATATTTAAATTATGAAATATATATTCCACCATAATCATATTTTACAACTTAGAGTATTTTGACTAATAAGATGTAATTTTCAAAATTATTATATATACTTATTTTCAAAAGTATTTTCGTAAATGAATTTTTACAAGTAAACATGTTTTTAAAGTAATAAAAATATTTCCAAGAATTTGTATATTTACCTATTCCACAAATTCTTCCAATTATCCTCATTACTTATGACTGATCATGCTTGTCTATTTTTTCGTGACCTCGGACCCCTACACATCGACCATGGCTATTGGACTATTGGAACATGACAGAACATCGTACCACCAGGCGACACACCAGGCAAGATACCTTGCCATAATTTACTGTTTATAATTAGTCTGTATTTTATTTATTGCATATCACTGTGTATTTATTTCCAATTCTTTTAACTATACCATTATTACAGTTCCTGATCTAGTGCCTGCTCAGTAATATTAGCTATATTTTGTTATTATCCGTTGATTGCATATGTACCTAGAGTTAGGGGACTACCACTAGTTTAGTGCATGAGATAAACTTTGACACTAATGTGCCATGAGATGTGTGAGTTGCAAGTAGCATATAGCATCCGGACTTGCGTGTTGGCTGATCACTGATGTGTATAGGACGTACGTTAGGCCTAACCGTCAATAGTTGTATGTTAGAAGACTTGACGGTTAGTAGTGTTACATGGTCGTGGATGCGACATGATAGGTGCATTGGGTGGGGAGAACATTACCTGACGTATGGGCTACTTTGCACTTCCCTTATTACCTGGGCGCTCCTCCGGAGACGCAGGCTCCAGGTGCCCTCTGACGTTTTTCAGAGCGTTATGGACGTAGCCTCTTGCACATGATGCCCTCTGACGATCTTCGGACATTACGGACGTAGGCCCCTGGTACCCTATATGGGGACTATACCGATCTCATTTACAGCTATTGCTCATGCGTCGAAGGATTGTTTATCAACTGCATGTTCACTTTAGTACGGTTATATTACCTTATTTATGTCTTGTCACTTTCTTTGATTTTGGCATATTTTATATTCAGTATTTATATGGCATGTTCTTTCTGTATCTTGTTACATCCCTCTGAGGACCTGATTATCCCTCCTGGTGTGCTCTTATCATTCGTAGGTGTTCTAGCCGTGGCCATGATCGTTACTATTTCTTTGAGGATGATTGCACTTGGATCATCTTCGCTTCGCTCATCAAAATTATTCTTTTATCATGTGTAACGCCCTAGTCCCAAAATACGTAGGACCGAGTACGTGAACATGCCAGCTGCACATATACGAAGAATACTCCAATATATGAAATCCTCATATATGCACATAATCTGTAAATAAAATAATCACATGCCAGAATAACATATCTAATCTCATCATAGCTCAACACAGAGGATAATAGAGTCCAAATAAATAAAGTAGAGTAGCAAAAAATAGCCGGGTGAACATACTCACTCCAAACAGCTATGAAAAATAGTCTCACAAGATCGGAGTCCAACCTCCGCAAATAGAAGAAAAGAGATGTAAAATAATGTCTACAACTGTCTCGGATAAGAAATAGTCTAAAAATCAAAAGGCACTGCCTCATCATCAATGTAGGATAGCTCCAATGCCGCTCCGTACTACTGTGGAAAATCGTCTAAACCTGGAGAGATAACCAGGTCCTCAGGGGACATAGCAAGATACAAGAAAACACCATGCCATATAAACTGTGGTAATATAATAAGAGAAAAAGGTATGCATGCAATCAGGTTCCTGACCATTCTACTGTAAATATGCAGTTGAGATATAATCCTTCAACGCATGAGTCCTGGCTGTAAATGGGATCGACATAGTTCCCATAGAGGGCACCAGGGGCCTATGTCTATAACGCTCTGGAAGCGTCAGAGGGCACCATGTGCAAGGGGCTACGTCCATGACGCTCTGCGAAACGTCAGAGGGTGCCTGGAGCCTGCGTCTCCGGAGGAGCGCACAGGTAATCAGGGAAGTACAAGGAGCCCATACGTCAGGTGTTGTTCTCCCCACCCAATGCCTAGTATCATCATCTCCATGACTGATATGAACCTTTAGTAACCGCCAAGTCTTCTAACATTCAATACTATTGGCAGTTACTCCTATCCGTCGCACGCTCCATACGTATCGGTGGCCAGCCGACTACGCGGGTATGTGTCCTACATGTGACTCACATCACATGATACAACAAGTGTCAAGGCCGTAAGAGGTATACCAATACCTCTACAATAATGGGTGGTCACTAGACTAAGTCAATGCAAGAGAAATACATAAGGCGAGGTAAACGACCGATAGAGTCGCTTGCACACAAGTGTGACTTGGACGCACAGTTTAAATATCACGAAACAAAATTCTAAAAATAACAACTAAAAATAAGAAGTATAATAATCACAGGATAAGGTGGCAAGGTATCTTGCCTGATGGTGCAAAGTGGCAAGCCCAAGTAATTACAATGTCAGCCAAGAAATGTCACAGCCTCCAAACAACTCTGGATGCTGAAACAAATATAAAAAATGCACTCGGTGTAAAAGATATACCTAGGAAATGCCTGTCCAAAAGTCAAATTCTGGAACAGGGGCAAAATCGTAATTTCGGGTCAAAACGATGTCCGCCGTTGGACCCGCTTTGCACCGAAACGTGTGCCAAAGTCTATGGTCTCTAAAGTCGTCAAACTACATGTCTACGGTTTCAGTTTGAGGAGAGGAACTCAACGGTATGTCCAGTTTTGGATTCCGATGAGCCGTGTAAAAATTCGCCCGTTTGAGTGGGTCGCGGGCCTGCCAAAAATAGGTTCCGATTCGACCTTCTCAGAATCGAACCAAACTTGGCACACAAGACCAAAATTTTGATTCGGACCTGTTGGCACAAGTTTCGTCTTGAATTGACGAATGTACACGAAGTTATGGACAAGTTTACAAAACGTCGATACGGGGTATCTCGACGGATACGCGTTGATTTTGTCGCGCACACGCAACGAAACTGAGTTCCGTCAGTTCCCGCCCGTCCGTAACGTCCATACGCGCCTTTCGATGCGTATAGCGTATGACCACGTCGCCCGGTTTGTCGGAGCACACGCCATATCGGACAAAATTCAGAAAATTAATATAATTAAACACAGGTTTTTCCTCAACTTCAACATCGATCTATTTTTTACACGCAAATCGAAACAACGATCCAAAAGATGCGTTGCTATCTCGGTTATGTTGTTGTTTACTGGTTTTAATTATTTTCTATAATACTTTACTGCACAGCAAGAAAATTGACCGACAAGTTGTCATCTCAAAACAGTTTTTAGTATTACAGAAAACAGATTTATCTTCAACTTCGTCTCGATTTTTCGAGCAAGTCGATGGGTTATTTTCGAAATCCACCTAGAGGATCTCGAAGAGGGTCAAGTCTACTTTCCAGAAAATCTTACTGATCGAAAATTGGTGCTACGAGTAAAAAGTTACGTCGTAGGGAAGTTGGGTACCTTGAGTGAGAAAACTGCTCCGTGGGTGACGCGGGGCTGACTTTCGATGCTCCGTTCGTCACGCACAAAGCTCCGTCGCTGGTGAATCGAATTCGTACACGAAGAGGGTATGATCAGCCTCAACTTTCGTTCTGGAAGTTTAGGGTTTTGAGGCTTGTGGAAAAAGATGTATTTATAACAACTTGTGGCAAACATCTAATCCTAAAGGATTTACTAATGAGTCTATTGCTCGGGTTCGGAATTAAGCGCGCAGTAGAGCAGCGCACAAAGGGAGTGGGGGGCCTGCCCCCCTTTAAGTGGGTGGGGTTTATATATTAATTATTTCTCTCTTTTTCTCTTTCCTTTCTTTCTTCATTAGTAACAATGCTGTGGTCGGTCCCCCTTGGGCCGACCACCACAGCTAACCTTTTTTTTAACAATTATATATATATATATATATATATATATATATATATATATATATATATATATATATATATATATATATATATATCAAACTATTAGCATATATATATATTTTAGGCTAGTAAAAAAATTCTAAAAATTTACAAATATTTTCCTAAAATCCTAGAATTTATTATATTCCTTATTTATTAAGAATACGCTCATGCACACACACACACACACACACACACACACACACACACACACACACACACACACACACACACACACACACATATATATATATATATATATATATATATATATATATATATATATATATATATATACACTAATAAGCTAGTATCAAATATTCATAATTAATAAAATGAAAACATTAATTAATTCATAAAAATCAATTAAAAATATGGGGGTTTACATCATGTATTTTTTTTCATTATTGGTAATGGATTTGTCTCCGCCCAACTACTTGTACCAATGACAATTCATAGATTATATGATATCTTTTATTCTTATATTTTGTGTGGACGGGATTAGTCATGGTTCTACTGTATTTTACAGCTTTCGTATATTTATTATACAGCTGGCATGTCTACGTTCCTAGTCCTACGTATTTTAGGACTGGAGCATTACATGTTTTTGTGGTGGCCCATGCAGGTCAAGTTTGCCATTTCGGTTACATGACTGTACCGAACAGGCCTGTAATATAGGATTAGAGTCTAGAATCTCATCGACCTACTTGACATCCTTTTTTGACTTCAAGTTTTGAACTCTCAATCGTCCTCCTTGATTTGCATCTTGCTTGACTCCTTCTACCGTAAATTCTTAGTTTCGTGCATGCTTAGTAAGATGACTACACTAGTATATGCCCATAGGTTAAACACATGGCAAGAAGGTTACATTGACAATTAATATGCATTGAGATTTTATTTGAGTTATAAAGGCATTTATTTTTCTAGAAATATAAACTTAAGGATTAGTTAATTTCAAGTTGGGTAGTAGCATATTTTCGCTTTCAAAAGATAGATGAAATTTTATTTTTATATTACAAGGTGGCATACACAAGAGGATAGCTAGATCGAGAAAACAAATTGATTTGATTTTGCATTTTGAATTTTGAAGGTCTTTAATCATTTATGATTTATTGAGTTATAGATATACATCTTTTGGAGGGATATAAATTTGATTTGAAAATGATCATAAAATTTTAAAGTATGATTTACAATTGACCAAAATTTGAGGATTATTGATAAATTTTGGTAAAATATTTTTGAATTAAATTACGTCATATGATCAATGATTTATAAAGTTATTTAGATTTCGAGTTTAAAGCCTTGATTATGAATATTTAAATTTTGATGAATTTTTTTTTTTACTTTTGAAGAGTAGTTGTGACTTATTGGAAGCTAGATATACACATTTGAAGGATATATAATTAAATTCGAGAGTTAGTTAAATGATCCATTTTGTGGTACGAAATTCGGCAGATAAACGTATTAAATGTTGAGTTTAAGATTTGGAGAAAAAATATGTAATAATAATTATTCGATTTGCGTTATACAAGGATTATTTCGAGATTGATTAGAGATTTAAATTTTGATTAAACTTGGCAGCCTAATTAAAAATTTTAGCGGAGTATCTTGGAAATTTTATTGAAAAACTTTCGTGGAACTTGAAATTTTAGATTAGATCATATATTGGTAGAGGACCAAGAAGCAAGTAAGGTCACCCTAGTGAGATAGGAGTATTCCACATTAGATTGTCATACCACCTATGATTATGATATTGCATATACTCAAGTATAGTTAGTCATCGACCAAACCGATGAACATATCTTTGACTTACTCGACCTTCCCTCAAATCTAGATCTTTTATCGTGACCATCTAATTATTTGAAACTTAGAAATGACTAGAATTATTCCCTTAACCATACCCTTATCTATGAGATTATTTTCTCTCTAGAAACTGTGTCTCTAACTTATCTTAACTTGATCTACGAGATTTTCTAAATTATCTGTATTTTGTGCTTTAACCTTTTATTTTTGTGCATAAATTAGTAACTTATAAAAACCCACTTTCTATTTTGATCATTTGACGTTCCCTATCGTGACTTTGATATTTGGAGCACAACACTAGACTTTTTCTTCCCACAAATTTCACATGCAAGACCTAGACGAGCTCACCTTCATGTAGGTATATCATGTCCCACTAAAATACGTCCCCTTGTACTCTATTTTTATGATACGACTTTCAGGTCATAAAGACTAAACTATAACCCTTACCATGGTACCGATATACTTTTGGCTACATATATGGACTCAACCTCGACTCAAATTTTTTGACCCAATATATGATGTGAATCCTTAAATGCTTAACCTTGTGCCTTACTTTGATTGCTTGACCCATTGTCCCATCACACCACTAGTTTAACTCTTGTAAGTTGGGTAGAGTACCTCACAACCTAACAAGCCCTTGCCCTTGTGACCCATATGGATAGGCTTACTTAGATTGTAGAATTTGCAGGATCTAACCCATTTAACCAACCAAGTCATAGATAAGGAAACACTAGAGCCACTGCATAGGCCCGAACTTCGGGCAAGACTCAATTTTAAAGGGTCTTGGACTATTTAATTTTGTTCATCATCCACTGCTTATATTTTGACTATCTTATGTTGCTATATTAGTCTAGTTTTGCAAGCTTACTCTTTATCGAGCTTGTTTGTGACATATGTTTATTTTGGGCGCCCACTAATACATTGTCTAATCAGGACCGGTGCATGATGGTCTGATCAACCAAGTGCACTTTGGTTCGCTTTCGTCTATCGTTCTACGTGGATGGAACCTAATTAAACTTGGCCTTTAGAATCCCATCCACGACTACCTTGACAATTCCTTTGAAATTTTTCGGTCATCTTGGAACCACATATTCGTATTCGATAATATCATTTCAGAACTCCTTATTGCTTTCGTCTTCACCTATTTTAGAAGGACGAAGGCGTTGTATTAGAACTTCCTCTAGCCTTCCTATCGATTATGTCCATTATCAATAGATGTTGCTATATCTTCACCCTAAACTACTCGTCCTTTTTCTCAGCCTAAATTTACTATCACAACCTTCTAATTACTTAGATTTAGCACTCTCCTAATTATGCCCTCAACCTACCCTCAAGAAATCATATCTTCTAGGTAATTAATTCATTTATCTAATCTTATTTGCATGCTTTAACTTTAACCCTCACTCATTTTGGTTCTTGCGCTAGCCCATGATTATTCTCGCCGTTATTAAAATCACAATTTCCTAATACATATTTTGTTGAAGGTCATTTCTTCGCCCCGCTTAATAACTTGATCCTATCGATACCCCCTTTGTGCCTTCACACCCCTTACTAATTCTTAATTTTGAGGATGAAATTCTGTTAAGTTTGGTAGGATGTAAAACCCCTAAATTTCTACTATTTTTTTCTTTATAAATGTGGTACTAAAATTTTTATTTATTTATTTATTTCGTATTTGTACGTCTCAATGTCGTATTGTACGTCGCACGGAAAATTGTATTTTCCGTAATTGCTCGTCGAGTGCGAATATGTGCGAGCGTACATATTTTTTGAAAAACGTTTTTCTTTCTATTTTTATAGTTTCAAAATAATATATATAAGAATTTTTTTATAGCTATCATACCAAAATTTTAAGTTTTTATTTTATTTATAAAAAGGCCTTTCATTTATATAGTATAAAACGATATTTCCTCTTTTATTAAATAGAGTATACTAGAAAGTATAGTTAAGTAAATATTATTTAACTTATTTATTAAAAAGGTATTGTGAAGTTTTCCTATTAATATTAAATATTTAACTTAAATTTTTGAAATTTATTATTGGAAAACATATATTGAAAACAATGTTTGGCTTAAATTTTTATAAATATGGAGATCAGATTTTAATGAGATTGTTATGGGATTTTAATTTAAAAGACGGGATTTCTTCACAATTGTTTGGGATGAATTTAATTTGGATTTCAATTTATATTTGATTTATAAAGGATTAGTTTAAATTGAGTTGAGTCAAATAATATTTGTCTACTAGTTTTTTAAATTAATTCTAATCCTTATCCAACTGAAATTTTTCACCTCCTATATAAGGAGAGGTACTGATCCATATATTTCTACCATTCACAAATTTCTCCAAAATTATTTCTCCACAACGTGCGCGTATCGTGTCCGTGCAAACCCAAGCCAGCGTGCATCGTGTCTGTGAATCTTATTCCAGCTGCAGTACAATTATCCGTGTCTGTCACGACCCGCACCCAGATATACGGGTACGAATACGTAGACGACGCCCAGCCTACGCCGCAGTATCGGCGGTAGAACGCTGTCTAGTACCCAATAAATATACACTACACCTAGAAGGCCTATAACTATAAATATACTCTAGTCACATCACAACAGCTAGGGAAGATAAGACAAGAAAGATAACTAAAGCACAAGAACAACTAGAAACTACTAGAAGGAATCATAAGACAGGAAAATAAAGAAGGAACAACAAGACTAACTAAGGATAACTCCCAGACAACTCACATAGAATAATAGTGAGATCCACCTCTGCTAGCAACATCATGATGTCCAAAAAATGGTATAACAACTCCTAAAATATTATCAACGGTATCCTGTCAGGAAAATGAGCAAGTACAAGCACTAACAGCAGTTCCAGGTGAATTGACAAATTCTATAAGAGACAGTATAATGAACTACAAGACAAAGATATATAAAGACTTGGGAACCGTTCGGAAGCTGAGTTACAACCCTTAAACCAAACAAGGACCGGGGTTGTAACTCTTCTCCCGAACAGAGCTTAGTCTCCAATCAAGGTACAATATAATGGCATGTAGAACATGTGAGTAATCTGAATATCATAGCATGGTGCGGAAGTACTGAATGTAGAACAGAACATGATATATGATAAGATAAAGTAAATATAAAATGTGCCTCGAATATTATAGCATAATGTGATCGGTATGGGTCAAGATCAGGCTTCCAGCCGACCGGCTACAAGTGCGTGGACTCGGCCCGGCCGGGATGGTAAGCTATGGAGCGAGAAGTAACACAGGTCAGGCTATACCCATCGTGAGGTGAGAGTATAGCTATGGTGCAAGGAGTAACTCAAGGGGGCATTGATCACACTATCTATAATATTCCCCATTTCCTCGAGTAGTATACGGATCCGGACATAACACGTCATGGCACGAGATTCCCTAAGAAGGTAGCTACTCCTTCTCAGGAATCGGTGTCAATACAAGTACAAGAATAAGATCGAGCAAGTACCAGTATCCCAAGAAAATCCAAGAATGACATCTCATGACAGGAATCCGGTATATACTAGTCCGTGAACTATCGTGACTGAGAATCAAGTAAGACACTACGACTGAATCGGATATAGCAGATATCAAGACAATGAAAACTATCAGTGAATGTACTCGCCTGCGGTCCTGAGCTGTCAATGGGGTCGATGCTCAGAGTGATTCCACAGACCTAAGATAAGATATATATAAACTAATTAGGGTTCAACAGTGTTAGGCTTGATTCTATAGTATAAGCTACGCAATCTAGGTCAGACTCAGTCAACTAAGTCAAACTAGGCCACAATAAGTCAAACCAAGTCAAACTAGGTCAAACTGGATCAATGGTTGACTTACAGTTGACTTTTGGTCAACTGGTCAACTCTAGGTCAAAACTAGTCTAAACTAGGTCAAATGTTGACTCTACTTCGACGTTCAGTCAAAGCAGTCAACCATGGTCAAATAGGGTCAAGGATAGTCTCTATAACATCTACAGGGTCAACACATCAATTTTAGTAATTGTGAAATCACCGGAATCGATGGAACTCAAAATACCACAAAAGGAGAAAGATTATAATAATAGGGTGAAAACCTACAGATGTTGTCGGATGATAAAATAAATATCATTAACGTGTCCAGAATGGTCAAATCAGCTAGGATAGCCTGTCCAAAAGTCTAATTTGGACACAGGGGCAAAACGATAATTTCGGGCCAAAATAATGTCCGCCGTTGGACACACTTTGCACCGAAAAACGTGCCAAAATAAAAGTGCACAAAATCTAACAAATTATATGTCCACGAATTCAGAATGACGATACGAACCCAACGGTATATCCAGAATTGGATTCCGTTGACCCGATCTCAAATTGGTCCGTTGACGCGGACACTTGGTATCCGGTTTGCACGGAAATGTGTGCCGGAGCAAATGTCCTCAAAACTCAGCAAATTATATGTCAACGAGTCCAGAATGACGATACGAACTCAACGGTATATCCGGAATTGGATTCCGATGAGCCGAACTCAAAATGACCCGTTGACCCAGAAAGTGGGACCCGCTTTGCACCGAAATACGTGCCAGGGCCCACGTTCTCCAAATCAAGCAAACTTTATATGAAAACATGCCAAAACGACGCCACGAGTCTACTGGTGGTGTCAGAAATTGAATCCGGAGTCCCGGGTTCAAAAATGGAATTTAACTAGTGCAAATTAAAGAATTCGAACGGCCAACTTTGGCGTCGAATTCGACCGACCTAACAAGCTCAAACTGAAATGAAATCTAAAGGGGGCAGGAAGAGGGTTATACCAGCTGTGCACCGGAACTGGTGGCACGCAAAACGGAGCTGCAACGACGAATATACGAACCCGCGAAGTCGGCGTCACGAAACTGTCCAAAAATAGTTCAATTAAAAATGTCAAGTTGGTGGCCGGTTTTGATGTATCAAACGACGAAATTAATGGTTCAAATTTGAGAGGGATGAAGGGGTATATACCGAGATTGAGACGGAGTAAAGAAATCGCTGATCCAACGGTCGGATTGTCCAAAAAATTGGTACGAAGTTGCTGTCCCAAAACGTCAAAATTGCACTCCGTTCCCGCGCGCGTCGACGGAACTCCGAGAAAAACGTTGAAAACGCCTAGACGGCGCGTCCCGGAGGACGTTGGCCGCCACGGGAGAGTGCGGGGGTGTGCGCCCGGCCATGGAGGGTGGCTCACGGGGGCGGCGGGCCGGCCACGCGGCGGCGACGCGCGGCCACGCGCGGCTGCTGCTGCCGCGCTGCTTCTGCTGCAGCTGCGCTGCATGCTGCTGCTGCGGGCTGCCTCGCGTGGCGGAGGCCGGCCAGAGGCGGCGGCGCGGCGCCGGCGGTGGCCTCGGCACGGTGGGGTGTGGAGTGGTGGAGGAGATGGTAATGGTGGGAGTGGTGGTGGTGATGGTGTTGCTTTTAAAGAAGAAGAAGTGAAGAAGAAGGAGAGAATGGAGGTGGTGGCTGTGATGGTGGTGGAGGTCGACTGCCATGGGGGTAGGGAGTCGGCTGAAGCTTGGGGTTGGGGAGGTGCATGCATGTGTAAGGAGAGTGAGAGATAGATAGATATTGTGTGTGTGTGTTTAAAAGAGAGTAAGAGAGAGAGTTGATATTTGTGAGAGAGAGGGGGGGTCGGCCACACATGGGGGGGCTGTGAGCTGGAGGTGAGGGGGTGAGTGTTGTGTAAAGTGAGAGAGAGAGAGAGAGATAGGGATTATATAATATATATATGTGTGTGTATATATATTATATAAAGAGTGTGAGAGAGAGAGAGATATTTATAAGATATTTAGAGAGAGAAAATATAGAGAGAGGGGGGTTCGGCCAGGTAAGGGGAAGGGGGTGAGGTGGTGTGTGGGTTGATGGGAGTGAGAGAGAGTGATGTGAGGATATTTATATATATTATATTATATCTGTATATATATACATATATAAAAGAGAGAGCAAAAGAGATATTTATATAAAATAAACATGTTTTTTAAATAGGGAAAAATACAGACACATCAGGGGAATGTATGGGCAGTCATGACAGGGCCCACACCAAACTGGGTCGGGCGTTGGACCAAGTTTGGGCAAAGTCGAAGCCAAGATTTAATTAATTTATAAATTAAACCAATTAATTCATGGATGAATTGGGGGCACAAGAGAGATCAATTTGATAGCGCACAAGTGGCACTTGCATAGTAGGCTCAAAACAGGCCAGGGCCATATATTGGGTCGACCGGATTGGACTGATGTCGGGCCCGGAAATTAAGTTGGAAGTTAAGTCACGAATTACGACAGACGATAAATTGGTCTAAATTGACCCGAAGTTGCGCGAATCAAATGGAGCACAAGGGAACAAGTTCGAGTGGGACACGAAATATCACTGTGAAGATAATCTCGTCTACTACAAACTCCAAGAAGGAAGTTTCCAGAGACTGGCATCACTGATGCTCTAGAAATCCAAGTCACGGTAAGGAGCATTAAATCAAAATTAATCAAATCGAAATTAATTATATAGAAATGAATTATTGAAAATAATTCATTAGAAAATTCGAAAAATAATTCAGGAAATTCAGGGGGCTTACATCCTACCCACCTTATAGAAATTTCGTCCTCGAAATTAAGGTTGTAGTAGGGGTAAAACAAGATAGAAAGTTTTTAGGCAAAAACTTAGGCACGATCATAGAATGACAAGTTTGCACGATTAAGATAATCAATTCACAATTATTCAGGCACGATGAAAATTTCCGTACGATAGAATCAAAATAGGAACAAAATCATATAGGCACGATTATAGATCAGTTAAGTCATTAGGACACGATTTTAGAGACGATTAAGAGAATCGAAGATATACTTGAAGTTCAAGTAAAAACTAACCATGACCAAAACAAGGTTTGGCATGGTTGAGATAAAATTTCAGACACAAACAAAAATCGAAATCAAGGTCTTATAGGCCCGATCAAGATTAAGGAGTATGATTTCTAAAATCATGAAATACGATCCAAGTTCGAACGTGATTAAAATCGAAAATAGTCTAAGTTCACTTGGCCCGATTTGAGGGTTAAGATTATCAAGATCATGAAAATCAAAGTTGGATAGTCATGATCTAAAACAAGGCTGAGAGAAGCAAAATGGAGAAAAATTTTGAGTATAGCACGATTGAGAGATAGATTTGATAAAAATCAGATTATAGGTCACATAAGCACGATCAAGATCCAAGTTCAGTTGTGAATGATGAATAAATCATGAATTTAAAATCAAGGTCTTAAAAGCACAATTTAGAAGCAAGATGATATGCATATTTATGATCGTTAAAATTACGATCAAGGAACTCCAAGTTGCCTTAGTCACGCTAGATCATCTAGGCATGATTAAGCACAATGAGTTCAGATATAATCCGAAAATTAAATCAGGGTCGAAAAGGGTATAGGCACGAGTGTTCAAAATCCAAACATGATCAGAATCAAAAGGCAATGCACGAGGGTTAATAGCATTGAAATCCAACCACGATAAATAAATTTGTCTCAACACGATCTAAGTTGATCAACCTTTGAGTAAATCAGAATTTGGGCCAGATGGAAAATAAGATCAACGAAGGCTGGGCACGAGAATCCAAGGATGAAAATCCAAGTCACAAAGGAATTTGAAGTCATCTAGAGTTTAGTCAGCAACCAAGACTCTTTGGCACGATAAACAAGATGACTAAAATTGATTGGTCATGGACAGAAGGGAATCATAATCTTAATAGTATCAAAATTTAAGAAACAATTGAGATATGAAATTTTCAAAATTTTTAGAGTTTCCAAGTGTAGATGACAGAGGTAGATATGAGATAGATGATTTGTGTAATCAAGACAGCTAAACTAGTCAAAGAAAATGATGGCAAGATGAGGAAATCATCATACGATGAGAAAAGAAATGAATGATAAGTCGAGAAATAAGGGTATGAATTGTCCTCATCATTTGGTCAAAAAGAAGTGAACCAATTTAAGATACGTCCTGATAACCATACACGTCTATCCAAAACCATGATGTCAGAATTTACGCCACGTCAGTAAACATAGCTGCGATAAACGATAGAGTCCATAATTAAGGTATACACCCTATAATCATGTCATCTAGATTCCTTACCGCACCAACCGGTATGGCTGCAAGAGAATCTAAATGCCATAACTAGGATAGTATATCCAAAATCAGGCTCCATGTCCCTGTCAGGCTAGCTAATATGACTGCGATAAATTCCAAACTCCATAAATAAAGTAGACATTTATCGTTCTCATCGTCTCCATCAAATATGTTTATCAGGATATTCTAACTTAATCCTTAAAAACTTATCTCAAACAAGATCAAAATCGAAGTCAACCACGAACATCAAGAATTCAAAATTTAACAACGAATCAAAGATAAATAAATGGAAACTAGCGGAAATAGATTCCGAGATAGGGTTTAGAAGAAAATTCTCAGGAGATATCCAAAGGTACTATCTAGGTCAAGATAAAGGAAATCATTGGAATATAATCTAAAACAATCTCAACCTAATATGAGACTGGTAAATCATATTCTCGTCTCGACCTAGAAGATATATAAGTTCAACTTATACCTTCCCTCTGGGGTCCATAAACTCATTCCAAGAAAGAATAAAGTTGATAACGGACAGATGTTTCAGAAATCAGGACGAACAGAACAAATGGGAAAAGTTTCGAAAAGTTCGAAATAAGATTCCCAAGGGTCATCCCTGGAATCTACCAAGAGTTCCTAATATGTGACTGAGTACCAAATTCCTAAAATATTCCATGACTCAACCTTAATCCTAGGACAGGCTCGCAGTAGTACAGATAAGCTCAAGTACTACCACGACTTCGCATTAATTGTAAAGACTGACCTGCATGGGCCACCACTAAAAACGTGTCACAACCCGTACCCAGATATACGGGTACGAATACGTAGACGACGCCCAGCCTACGCCGCAGTATCGGCGGTAGAACGCTGTCTAGTACCCAATAAATATATACTACGCCTAGAAGGCCTATAACTATAAATATACTCTAGTCACATCACAACAGCTAGGGAAGATAAGACAAGAAAGATAACTAAAGCACAAGAACAACTAGAAACTACTAGAAGGAATCATAAGACAGGAAAATAAAGAAGGAACAACAAGACTAACTAAGGATAACTCCCAGACAACTCACATAGAATAATAGTGAGATCCACCTCTGCTAGCAACATCATGATGTCCAAAAAATGGTATAACAACTCCTAAAATATTATCAACGGTATCCTGTCAGGAAAATGAGCAAGTACAAGCACTAACAGCAGTTCCATGTGAATTGACAAATTCTATAAGAGACAGTATAATGAACTACAAGACAAAGATATATGAAGACTTGGGAACCGTTCAGAAGCTGAGTTACAACCCTTAAACCAAACAAGGACCGGGGTTGTAACTCTTCTCCCGAACAGAGCTAAGTCTTCAATCAAGGTACAATATAATGGCATGTAGAACATGTGAGTAATCTGAATATCATAGCATGGTGAGGAAGTACTGAATGTAGAACAGAACATGATATATGATAAGATAAAGTAAATATAAAATGTGCCTCGAATATTATAGCATAATGTGATCGGTATGGGTCAAGATCAGGCTTCCAGCCGACCGGCTACAAGTGCGTGGACTCGGCCCGGCCGGGATGGTAAGCTATGGAGCGAGAAGTAACACAGGTCAGGCTATACCCATCGTGAGGTGAGAGTATAGCTATGGTGCAAGGAGTAACTCAAGAGGGCATTGATCACACTATCTATAATATTCCCCATTTTCCCGAGTAGTATACGGATCCGGACATAACACGTCATGGCACGAGATTCCCTAAGAAGGTAGCTACTCCTTCTCAAGAATCGGTGTCAATACAAGTACAAGAACAAGATCGAGAAAGTACCAGTATCCCAAGAAAATCCAAGAATGACATCTCATGACAGGAATCTGGTATATACTAGTCCTTGAACTATCGTGACTGAGAATCAAGTAAGACACTACGACTGAATCGGATATAGCAGATATCAAGACAATGAAAACTATCAGTGAATGTACTCGCCTGCGGTCCTGAGCTGTCAATGGGGTCGATGCTCAGAGTGATGCCACAGACCTAAGATAAGATATATATAAACTAATTAGGGTTCAACAGTGTTAGGCTTGATTCTATAGTATAAGCTACGCAATCTAGGTCAGACTCAGTCAACTAAGTCAAACTAGGCCACAATAAGTCAAACCAAGTCAAACTAGGTCAAACTGGGTCAATGGTTGACTTACAGTTGACTTTTGGTCAACTGGTCAACTCTAGGTCAAAACTAGTCTAAACTAGGTCAAATGTTGACTCTACTTCGACGTTCAGTCAAAGCAGTCAACCATGGTCAAATAGGGTCAAGGATAGTCTCTATAACATCTACAGGGTCAACACATCAATTTTAGTGATTGTGAAATCACCGGAATCGATGGAACTCAAAATACCACAAAAGGAGAAAGATTATAATAATAGGGTGAAAATCTACAGATGTTGTCGGATGATAAAATAAATATCATCAACGTGTCCAGAATAGTCAAATCAGCTAGGATAGCCTGTCCAAAAGTCTAATTTGGACACAGGGGCAAAACGATAATTTCCGACCAAAATGATGTCCGCCGTTGGACACACTTTGCACCGAAAAATGTGCCGAAATAAAAGTGCACAAAATCTAACAAATTATATGTCCACGAATCCAGAATGATGATACGAACCCAACGGTATATCCAGAATTGGATTCCGTTGACCCGATCTCAAATTGGTCCGTTGACGCGGACACTTGGTATCCGGTTTGCACGGAAATGCGTGCCGGAGCAAATGTCCTCAAAACTCAGCAAATTATATGTCAACGAGTCCAGAATGACGATACGAACTCAACGGTATATCCGGAATTGGATTCCGATGAGCCGAACTCAAAATGACCCATTGACCCAAAAAGTGGGACCCTCTTTGCACCGAAATGCGTGCCAGGGCCCACGTTCTCCAAATCAAGCAAACTTTATATGAAAACATGCCAGAACGACGCCACAAGTCTACTGGTGGTGTCAGAAATTGAATCCGGGGTCCCGGGTTCAAAAATGAAATTTAACTAGTGCAAATTAAAGAATTCGAACGGCAAACTTTGGCGCCGAATTCGACCGACCTAACAAGCTCAAACTGAAATGAAATCTAAAGGGGGCAGGAAGAGGGTTATACCAGCTGTGCACCGGAACTAGTGGCGTGTAAAACGGAGCTGCAACGACGAATATACGAACCCGCGAAGTCGGCGTCACGAAACTGTCCAAAAACAGTTCAATTAAAAATGTCAAGTTGGTGGCCGGTTTTGATGTATCAAACGACGAAATTAACGGTTCAAATTTGAGAGGGATGAAGGGGTATATACCGAGATTGAGACGGAGCGAAGAAATCGCTGATCCAACGGTCGAATTGTCCAAAAAATCGGTACGAAGTTGCTGTCCTGAAACATCGAAATTGTACTCCGTTCCCGCGCGCGTCGACGGAACTCCGAGAAAAACGTTGAAAACGCCTAGACGGCGCATCCCGGAGGACGTTGGCCGCCACGGGAGAGTGCGGGTGTGTGCGCCCAGCCATGGAGGGTGGCTCACGGGGGCGGCGGGCCGGCCACGCGGCGGCGGCGCGCGGCCACGCGCGGCTGTTGCTGCCGCGCTGCTTCTGCTGCAGCTGCGCTGCATGCTGCTGCTGCGGGCTGCCTCGCGTGGCGGAGGCCGGCCAGAGGCGGCGGCGCGGCGCCGGCGGTGGCCTCGGCACGGTGGGGTGTGGAGTGGTGGAGGAGATGGTAATGGTGGGAGTGGTGGTGGTGATGGTGTTGCTTTTAAAGAAGAAGAAGTGAAGAAGAAGGAGAGAATGGAGGTGGTGGCTGTGATGGTGGTGGAGGTCGGCTGCCATGGGGGTGGGGAATCGGCTAAAGCTTGGGGTTGGGGAGGTGCATGCATGTGTAAGGAGAGTGAGAGATAGATAGATATTGTGTGTGTGTGTGTTTAAAAGAGAGTAAGAGAGAGAGTTGATATTTGTGAGAGAGAGGGGGGTCGGCCACACATGGGGGGGCTGTGAGCTGGAGGTGAGGGGGTGAGTGTTGTGTAAAGTGAGAGAGAGAGAGAGAGAGAGATAGGGATTATATAATATATATGTGTGTGTATATATATTATATAAAGAGTGTGAGAGAGAGATATTTATAAGATATTTAGAGAGAGAAAATATAGAGAGAGGGGGGTTCGGCCAGGTAAGGGGGAGGGGGTGAGGTGGTGTGTGGGTTGATGGGAGTGAGAGAGAGTGATGTGAGGATATTTATATATATTATATTATATATGTATATATACATACATATATAAAAGAGAGAGCAAAAGAGATATTTATATAAAATAAACGTGTTTTTTAAATAGGGAAAAATACAGACACATCAGGAGGATGTATGGGCAGTCATGACAGGGCCCACACCAAACTGGGTCGGACGTTGGGCCAAGTTTGGGCAAAGTCGAAGCCAAGATTTAATTAATTTATAAATTAAACCAATTAATTCATGGATGAATTGGGGGCACAAGAGAGATCAATTTGATAGCGCGCAAGTGGCACTTGCATAGTAGGCTCAAAACAGGCCAGGGCCATATATTGGGTCGACCGGATTGGACTGATGTCGGGCCCGGAAATTAAGTTGGAAGTTAAGTCACGAATTACGACAAACGATAAATTGGTCTAAATTGACCCGAAGTTGTGCGAATCAAATGGAGCACAAGGAAACAAGTTCGAGTGGGACACGAAATATCACTGTGAAGATAATCTCGTCTACTACAAACTCCAAGAAGGAAGTTTCCAGAGACTGGCATCACTGATGCTCTAGAAATCCAAGTCACGGTAAGGAGCATTAAATCAAAATTAATCAAATCAAAATTAATTATATAGAAATGAATTATTAAAAATAATTCATTAGAAAATTCAAAAAATAATTCAGGAAATTCAGGGGGCTTACATCCTACCCACCTTATAGAAATTTCGTCCTCAAAATTAAGGTTGTAGTAGGGGTAAAACAAGATAGAAAGTTTTTAGGCAAAAACTTAGGCACGATCATAGAATGACAAGTTTGCACGATTAAGATAATCAATTCACAATTATTCAGGCACGATGAAAATTTCCGTACGATAGAATCAAAATAGGAACAAAATCATATAGGCACGATTATAGATAAGTTAAGTCATTAGGACACGATTTTAGAGACGATTAAGAGAATCGAAGATATACTTGAAGTTCAAGTAAAAACTAACCATGACCAAAACAAGGTTTGGCATGGTTGAGATAAAATTTCAGACACAAACAAAAATCGAAATCAAGGTCTTATAGGCCCGATCAAGATTAAGGAGTATGATTTCTAAAATCATGAAATACGATCCAAGTTCGAACGTGATTAAAATCGAAAATAGTCTAAGTTCACTTGGCCCGATTTGAGGGTTAAGATTATCAAGATCATGAAAATCAAAGTTGGATAGTCATGATCTAAAACAAGGCTGAGAGAAGCAAAATAGAGAAAAATTTTGAGTATAGCACGATTGAGAGATAGATTTGATAAAAATCAGATTATAGGTCACATAAGCACGATCAAGATCCAAGTTCAGTTGTGAATGATGAATAAATCATGAATTTAAAATCAAGGTCTTAAAAGCACAATTTAGAAGCAAGATGATATGCATATTTATGATCGTTAAAATTACGATCAAGGAACTCCAAGTTGCCTTAGTCACGCTAGATCATCTAGGCATGATTAAGCACAATGAGTTCAGATATAATCCGAAAATTAAATCAGGGTCGAAAAGGGTATAGGCACGAGTGTTCAAAATCCAAACATGATCAGAATCAAAAGGCAATGCACGAGGGTTAATAGCATTGAAATCCAACCACGATAAATAAATTTGTCTCAACACGATCTAAGTTGATCAACCTTTGAGTAAATCAGAATTTGGGCCAGATGGAAAATAAGATCAACGAAGGCTGGGCACGAGAATCCAAGGATGAAAATCCAAGTCACAAAGGAATTTGAAGTCATCTAGAGTTTAGTCAGCAACCAAGACTCTTTGGCACGATAAACAAGATGACTAAAATTGATTGGTCATGGACAGAAGGGAATCATAATCTTAATAGTATCAAAATTTAAGAAACAATTGAGATATGAAATTTTCAAAATTTTCAGAGTTTCCAAGTGTAGATGACAGAGGTAGATATGAGATAGATGATTTGTGTAATCAAGACAGCTAAACTAGTCAAAGAAAATGATGGCAAGATGAGGAAATCATCATACGATGAGAAAAGAAATGAATGATAAGTCGAGAAATAAGGGTATGAATTGTCCTCATCATTTGGTCAAAAAGAAGTGAACCAATTTAAGATACGTCCTGATAACCATACACGTCTATCCAAAACCATGATGTCAGAATTTACGCCACGTCAGTAAACATAGCTGCGATAAACGATAGAGTCCATAATTAAGGTATACACCCTATAATCATGTCATCTAGATTCCTTACCGCGCCAACCGGTATGGCTGCAAGAGAATCTAAATGCCATAACTAGGATAGTATATCCAAAATTAGGCTCCATGTCCCTGTCAGGCTAGCTAATATGACTGCGATAAATTCCAAACTCCATAAATAAAGTAGATATTTATCGTTCTCATCGTCTCCATCAAATATGTTTATCAGGATATTCTAACTTAATCCTTAAAAACTTATCTCAAACAAGATCAAAATCGAAGTCAACCACGAACATCAAGAATTCAAAATTTAACAACGAATCAAAGATAAATAAATGGAAACTAGCGGAAATAGATTCCGAGATAGGGTTTAGAAGAAAATTCTCAGGAGATATCCAAAGGTACTATCTAGGTCAAGATAAAGGAAATCATTGGAATATAATCTAAAACAATCTCAACCTAATATGAGACTGGTAAATCATATTCTCGTCTCGACCTAGAAGATATATAAGTTCAACTTATACCTTCCCTCTGGGGTCCATAAACTCATTCCAAGAAAGAATAAAGTTGATAACGGACAGATGTTTCAGAAATCAGGACGAACAGAACAAATGGGAAAAGTTTCGAAAAGTTCGAAATAAGATTCCCAGGGGTCATCCCTGGAATCTACCAAGAGTTCCTAATATGTGACTGAGTACCAAATTCCTAAAATATTCCATGACTCAACCTTAATCCTAGGACAGGCTCGCAGTAGTACAGATAAGCTCAAGTACTACCACGACTTCGCATTAATTGCAAAGACTGACCTGCATGGGCCACCACTAAAAGTGTGTCACAACCCGCACCCAGATATACGGGTACGAATACGTAGACGACGCCCAGCCTACGCCGCAGTATCGGCGGTAGAACGCTGTCTAGTACCCAATAAATATACACTACGCCTAGAAGGCCTATAACTATAAATATACTCTAGTCACATCACAACAGCTAGGGAAGATAAGACAAGAAAGATAACTAAAGCACAAGAACAACTAGAAACTACTAGAAGGAATCATAAGACAGAAAAATAAAGAAGGAACAACAAGACTAACTAAGGATAACTCCCAGACAACTCACATAGAATAATAGTGAGATCCACCTCTGCTAGCAACATCATGATGTCCAAAAAATGGTATAACAACTCCTAAAATATTATCAACGGTATCCTGTCAGGAAAATGAGCAAGTACAAGCACTAACAGCAGTTCCATGTGAATTGACAAATTCTATAAGAGACAGTATAATGAACTACAAGACAAAGATATATGAAGACTTGGGAACCGTTCGGAAGCTGAGTTACAACCCTTAAACCAAACAAGGACCGGGGTTGTAACTCTTCTCCCGAACAGAGCTAAGTCTCCAATCAAGGTACAATATAATGGCATGTAGAACATGTGAGTAATCTGAATATCATAGCATGGTGAGGAAGTACTGAATGTAGAACAGAACATGATATATGATAAGATAAAGTAAATATAAAATGTGCCTCGAATATTATAGCATAATGTGATCGGTATGGGTCAAGATCAGGCATCCAGCCGACCGGCTACAAGTGCGTGGACTCGGCCCGGCCGGGATGGTAAGCTATGGAGCGAGAAGTAACACAGGTCAGGCTATACCCATCGTGAGGTGAGAGTATAGCTATGGTGCAAGGAGTAACTCAAGGGGGCATTGATCACACTATCTATAATATTCCCCATTTTCCCGAGTAGTATACGGATCCGGACATAACACGTCATGGCACGAGATTCCCTAAGAAGGTAGCTACTCCTTCTCAAGAATCGGTGTCAATAAAAGTACAAGAACAAGATCGAGCAAGTACCAGTATCCCAAGAAAATCCAAGAATGACATCTCATGACAGGAATCCGGTATATACTAGTCCTTGAACTATCGTGACTGAGAATCAAGTAAGACACTACGACTGAATCGGATATAGCAGATATCAAGACAATGAAAACTATCAGTGAATGTACTCGCCTGCGGTCCTGAGCTGTCAATGGGGTCGATGCTCAGAGTGATGCCACAGACCTAAGATAAGATATATATAAACTAATTAGGGTTCAACAGTGTTAGGCTTGATTCTATAGTATAAGCTACGCAATCTAGGTCAGACTCAGTCAACTAAGTCAAACTAGGCCACAATAAGTCAAACCAAGTCAAACTAGGTCAAACTGGGTCAATGGTTGACTTACAGTTGACTTTTGGTCAACTGGTCAACTCTAGGTCAAAACTAGTCTAAACTAGGTCAAATGTTGACTCTACTTCGACGTTCAGTCAAAGCAGTCAACCATGGTCAAATAGGGTCAAGGATAGTCTCGATAACATCTATAGGGTCAACACATCAAATTTAGTGATTGTGAAATCACCGGAATCGAAGGAACTCAAAATACCACAAAAGGAGAAAGATTATAATAATAGGGTGAAAATCTACAGATGTTGTCGGATGATAAAATAAATATCATCAACGTGTCCAGAATGGTCAAATCAGCTAGGATAGCCTGTCCAAAAGTCTAATTTGGACACAGGGGCAAAACGGTAATTTCGGGCCAAAATGATGTCCGCCGTTGGACACTTTGCACCGAAAAATGTGCCGAAATAAAAGTGCACAAAATCTAACAAATTATATGTCCACGAATCCAGAATGACAATACGAACCCAACGGTATATCCAGAATTGGATTCCGTTGACCCGATCTCAAATTGGTCCGTTGACGCGGACACTTGGTATCCGGTTTGCACGAAAATGCGTGCCGGAGCAAATGTCCTCAAAACTCAGCAAATTATATGTCAATGAGTCCAGAATGGCGATACGAACTCAACGGTATATCCGGAATTGGATTCCGATGAGCCGAACTCAAAATGACCTATTGACCCAGAAAGTGGGACCCTCTTTGCACCGAAATACGTGCCAGGGCCCACGTTCTCCAAATCAAGCAAACTTTATATGAAAACATGCCAGAACGATGCCACGAGTCTACTGGTGGTGTCAGAAATTGAATCTGGGGTCCCGGGTTCAAAAATGGAATTTAACTAGTGCAAATTAAAGAATTCGAACGGCCAACTTTGGCGCCGAATTCGACCGACCTAACAAGCTCAAACTGAAATAAAATCTAAAGGGGGCAGGAAGAGGGTTATACCAGCTGTGCACCGGAACTAGTGGCGTGTAAAACGGAGCTGCAACGACGAATATACGAACCCGCAAAGTCGGCGTCACGAAATTGTCCAAAAACAGTTCAATTAAAAATGTCAAGTTGGTGGCCGGTTTTGATGTATCAAACGACGAAATTAACGGTTCAAATTTGAGAGGGATGAAGGGCTATATACCGAGATTGAGACGGAGCGAAGAAATCGCTGATCCAACGGTCGAATTGTCCAAAAAATTGGTACGAAGTTGCTGTCCTGAAATATCGAAATTGCACTCCGTTCCCGCGCGCGTCGACGGAACTCCGAGAAAAACGTTGAAAACGCCTAGACGGCGCGTCCCGGAGGACGTTGGCCGCCACGGGAGAGTGCGGGTGTGTGCGCCCAGCCATGGAGGGTGGCTCACGGGGGCGGCGGGCCGGCCACGCGGCGGCGGCGCGCGGCCACGCGCGGCTGCTGCTGTCGCGCTGCTTCTGCTGCAGCTGCGCTGCATGCTGCTGCTGCGGGCTGCCTCGCATGGCGGAGGCCGGCCAGAGGCGGCGGCACGGTGCCGGTGGTGGCCTCGGCACGGTGGGGTGTGGAGTGGTGGAGGAGATGGTAATGGTGGGAGTGGTGGTGGTGATGGTGTTGCTTTTAAAGAAGAAGAAGTGAAGAAGAAGGAGAGAATGGAGGTGGTGGCTGTGATGGTGGTGGAGGTCGGCTGCCATGGGGGTGGGGAGTCGGCTGAAGCTTGGGGTTGGGGAGGTGCATGCATGTGTAAGGAGAGTGAGAGATAGATAGATATTGTGTGTGTGTGTGTTTAAAAGAGAGTAAGAGAGAGAGTTGATATTTGTGAGAGAGAGGGGGGGTCGGCCACACATGGGGGGGCTGTGAGCTGGAGGTGAGGGGGTGAGTGTTGTGTAAAGTGAGAGAGAGAGAGAGAGATAGGGATTATATAATATATATATGTGTGTGTATATATATTATATAAAGAGTGTGAGAGAGAGATATTTATAAGATATTTAGAGAGAGAAAATATAGAGAGAGGGGGGTTCGGCCAGGTAAGGGGGAGGGGGTGAGGTGGTGTGTGGGTTGATGGGAGTGAGAGAGAGTGATGTGAGGATATTTATATATATTATATTATATATGTATATATACATACATATATAAAAGAGAGAGCAAAAGAGATATTTATATAAAATAAACGTGTTTTTTAAATAGGGAAAAATACAGACACATCAGGGGGATGTATGGGCAGTCATGACAGGGCCCACACCAAACTGGGTCGGACGTTGGGCCAAGTTTGGGCAAAGTCGAAGCCAAGATTTAATTAATTTATAAATTAAACCAATTAATTCATGGATGAATTGGGGGCACAAGAGAGATCAATTTGATAGCGCACAAGTGGCACTTGCATAGTAGGCTCAAAAACAGGCCAGGGCCATATATTGGGTCGACCGGATTGGACTGATGTCGGGCCCGGAAATTAAGTTGAAAGTTAAGTCACGAATTACGACAGACGATAAATTGGTCTAAATTGACCCGAAGTTGCGCGAATCAAATGGAGCACAAGGGAACAAGTTCGAGTGGGACACGAAATATCACTGTGAAGATAATCTTGTCTACTACAAACTCCAAGAAGGAAGTTTCCAGAGACTGGCATCACCGATGCTCTAGAAATCCAAGTCACGGTAAGGAGCATTAAATCAAAATTAATCAAATCGAAATTAATTATATAGAAATAAATTATTGAAAATAATTCATTAGAAAATTTGAAAAATAATTCGGGAAATTCAGGGGGCTTACAGTGTCGTGCCCGACATCCCGGACACGAAGCACCCCTGTCCCATAGCCCATCGGACACATCCCCCTAGTCTCTAACCTAACCCGAACCCTAACCGTGCTGCTGTTCCTTCTCTACCACCACCTTCTCCACGCCTACCACCAGAACTACCCCGCTGCCACCGCTCGGCACAGCCCCGGCAGCATCCAGCCACCCGAACCCATCCACGCTGCACCAAACCCGCCACCACCCATCTCCTTCCCCGTCTACAAACTGACCACCACGCGGTCAGGAATCGAACCCCCACCACATCACCTGCATCCCCGCCTCCGTAGACCCGAAACCATATCAGCAGCCGACCCCGTCGACTTCTCCTTCCCAGCCATCAACTCCACCGCCGGCGCCATACTACGCCACCCCGCCGTCTCCTCTAAAACCCTCCGCTACTTCTCGACTCGCCTCCATCAAACAAACAACAAAGAGGGGGAATAACCTCTTACCTAAATCTCGCCACCGTCGCCGTCGTACACATGCCGCCGTCCCGACTAGCTACTCCGAGCCCCTCCTACGGTCGGCGCCTCCAAGTTCGCCTCCATCCGCCGTCGAGCCTCGTCGCCCGCCGTGTCGGAGCTCCCCAGCAGCCCTCCGCTCCTCCAGATTTACGAACGCCGCCCCAAGCGTGCCGGTCGTCGTGCCTGGCAGCCACCACCGCGAGCATCCCTCCGTCACCTCCGGGGTGGACTCTGCCGCTCCCTTCGCCCAACTGGAGAACGGCCACGCCGCCGGCACGTGGATTGCACCGTCGCGCTTCCTTCCGAGACTCCGGTCAGCCGCGACCCTCCGCCGCGCCCTGCCCGCCGGCCATCGGCGCCGGAGCCGCCCCTGTAAGCCCTCCCCTCTCTCTCGATTTCTCTCTCTCACCACTCCCTTTTCCTTCCTTTCTTAAAGAACAGCAAAGTGCTGTTATTATTAATATTATTTATTATTATTGTTATATTTATTTATATATTATATTACTGTTGTTGTTATTATTATTATTATTATTATTATTATCATTATTATTAGTTATTATTAGTTTTATTATTATGACTATTTATTGGCTATACTGATATTATATGTATACCTATAAATACTTATTAGTGTATTACTAATATTATTATCATTTATCTAAATTACTAGAATTGTGTCATTTATTTTATTATTTATATATTGTTATTAATATTAGTTTGTTGTTTTTGTTAAATATTATTATTTACATTATTATTATTACTATTATTTTAATTGAACAAATATTTTTAGCAAATTTCAAGTTAATTTTTTAACACTAAAATATTCTTTTCGATTCATATGTACATATATTTGACTAGTTATACTTTTGGGTTAAAATAATTTAAAATTATTTTTTAAATATTTATCTAAAATAGATATTTAAATTATGAAATATAGATTCCACCATAATCATATTTTACAACTTAGAGTATTTTGACTAATAAGATTTAATTTTCAAAATTATTATATATACATCGATCATGGCTATTGGACCCCTATACATCGATCATGGCTATTGGACTATTGGAACATGACATAACATCGCACCACCAGGCGACACACCAGGCAAGATACCTTGTCATAATTTACTGTTTATAATTAGTCTGTATTTTATTTATTGCATATCACAGTGTATATATTTCCAGTTCTCTTAACTGTACCATTATTATAGTTCCTGATCTAGTGCCTACTCAGTAATATTAGCTGTATTTTATTATTATCTGTTGATTGCATATGTACCTCGAGTTAAGGGACTACCACTAGTCTAGTGCATGACATAAACTTTGATACTGATGTGCCACAAGATGTGTGAGTTGCGAGTAGCATATAGCATCCGGACTTGCGTGTTGGCTGATCACTGATGCGTATAGGACGTGCGTTAGGTCTAACCGTCAATAGTTGTATGTTAGAAGACTTGACGGTTAGTAGTGTTACATAGTCGTAGATGCTACATGATAGGTGCATTAGGTGGGGAGAACATTACCTGACGTATGGGCTTCTTTGCACTTCCCTTATTACCTGTGCGCTCCTCCGGAGACGCAGGCTCCAAGTGCCCTCTGACGTTTTCCAGAGCATTATGGACGTAACCTCTTGCACATGATGGCCTCTGATGATCTTCGGACGTTACGGACGTAGGCCCCTGGTACCCTATATGGGGACTATGCCGATCCCATTTACAGCCAGGGCTCATGCGTCGAAGGATTGTTTCTCAACTGTATGTTCACTTTAGTACGGTTAGGTTACCTTTTTTACGTCTTGTCACTTTCTTTGATTGTGGCATATTTTATATTCTGTATTTAGATGGCATGTCATTCTTGTATCTTATTACGTCCCTCTAAGGAACTGGTTATCTCTCCAGGTGTGCTCTTGTCTTTCGCAGGTGTTCTAGCCATGGCCATGATCGTCACTATTTCTTCGAGGATGATTACACTTGGATTGTCTTTGCTTCGCTCGCCAAAATCATTCTTTTATCATGTGTTTCTTTTCATTATTGGTAGTAGATTCGTCTCCACCCAACTACATGTACCAATGACAATTCATAAATATATGATATCTTTTATTCTTATATTTTGTATGGATAAGATTTGTCATAGTTCTACTGTATTTTACAGCTTACGTATATTTATTATACGGCTGGCATGTCTACGTTCCTAGTCCTACATATTTTAGGACTGGGGCATTACATCATCCAATGCCAGAATCTTCCAAACTCTACGATGAAATCCCGGATGAAGTGGTTGAGTCTAACACCACAACTGAGAAAATCCCCATTTGGTGAATATTCTTTGATGGTACGTCAAGTACGAGACCTAAAGGAAATATTATGGTCGGAATAGGCATCGTGCTTGTGTCACCCGACCATCTGGTTATACACCGTGCGTATTCTCTCATGGAAACTTGCACCAACAACGTGGTCGAATATAACGCCCTACTGATCGGTCTTCAATTAGCAAAAAAACTGGGAGTTGACTATCTGGAAGCTTGCGGCGATTCTAAGCTAATAGTTAGTCAGGTCCGAGGGGATTATGAAGTTCGTCACGAAGATCTCATCCCATATCACAAAGCGACGATCGAGTTAGCTTCTACCTTAACTGGATTCTTCATCGAGCACGTGCCTCGATTATAAAATATAGAAGAAGATACTTTAGCCGGTCTGGCTGCTTCCTTGATCGTCCCTATTAATACTCAGCATTCGATCACAGTGTCTGGTCGAGAGTTACTCTGTGCAAAAGATGCCTTGCATATTCATCACAGTTACGCAACAGAAATGAACGTCGACGTTAAAGATTGGAGATTTCCTTTCATAGACTACACCGTCTACGAAATCCTCCCTGAGGACCCAAAGGAAGCAGTGTCTGTCCAAAGGCGATTCCTCAGATTTAAGATGATACAACTACCAAAATGCTGTACCGACGTTCTTACGACGGGCTACTGTTACAATATTTATCAGATACATAAGCCAAACATGCACTCCGAGAGGCTCACGACGGACTTTGTGGTGCACACCAACTAGGCCCCAAATTACAAGATCGCCTCAGACGAAAGGATTATTAATGGCCCATGATGATAGCAGATGATATTGAATATGCAAAGAAGTGTAGGGCTTGCCAGTTCTACGCCAATTTTATTCATCAACCTTCGGAGTTTCTACACCCGACGGCGGCATCTTGGCCTTTTGAAACCTGGGGTATGGACGTCATCGGCCCAATCAGCCCGCCATCCTCCAGAGGACATCAATTTATCCTAGCTGTAACCGGGACGGAAGCTATACTGCTCATCGAAGTAAAGACGTCGAATGTAATCAGTTTCGTCAAACATCACGTCATCTACCGGTTCGGCCTACCTCGCAGGATCATCCATGATAATGGTCCACAATTCGCGAGCCATGCATTCTATTGGTTCTATGATAAGAATCAAATTTAGAATGTAGCCTCTACTGCTTACAATCCAGCAGCTAATGGATTAGCAGAAGCCTTCAATAAGACTATCATCAAATTTCTCAAGAAGATCGTGTCTTCAAACAAGCGCGATTGGAATAAGAAGCTCGGTGTAGCTCCCCTTCCCAAAATTTTTTAAAATATTTTTATATTATTTATTTGATTTATATGTGATTTTTAGTATTTCATAAATAATTAATTAGCTAATTATTACGATAGATGACTTTAGCCATAGTTGAGTTTTGGAGTACAAGACGACTAGGAATCATGGCATGGATAGTGTAGCGGCGTGCCTTGACTAGTGTATTAGACATGGTAGAGATGGCCGAGCCGTAAGTGTGTCCCAACTAGGAAAACTAGGCAAAGTTGCGACTTGACCTCTATAAAGCATTTAATTAAGTTATTTATTAATTTAATGACTTGTAGGAGACCCGGTTGTGTCGATTTAGCTCGGATTAGACCCGAACCGAAACCGAGCCCATGTAATCTGGTAGTGAGGCCAAAGACGTTCATGTAGAGGTACATATTGCAATTATTAATTTTGATTGCCTAAATAGGCATTTCCTATATAAAGGATATATATATATATATATATATATATATATATATATATATATATATATATATATATATATTTATATATATATATATATGTTTTTTGAAAACCCCTCCATTTATTTATGACGGCTCAAAGGCTGCAGATAAAATCCGTATACAAGGCGCAAAAAGCCGAAGCCTATACAAGTATACCACAAAAAAGAAGGGGAAAAAGGGCGAAACACTCGCCCGGGGCTACAGGGGTTGCACCGACCAAAATTCTCTCGAACTGTGGGAACACAGGGTGCTCCGCTTACGGTATTATCGGGCAATTTCCCAAAAGAGCTGGTTCGCCGAGTATGGGCGACCTTCGTATCTCGCTTTGTTGCGATTCTTCCACATCACCCATGTAGCAGCTGCTGCGACGATCTGGTGGCCATTGGAAGAAGACCCCCAGGAAGTCAGAAGACCGTGGAAGCGTCCGTCTCCCTGTTCCATGCTGAAAAGTTGATTAAGGGTTGTCCAAATCCTGTCCGACAGCGCTCCTTGTCGAAAAATGTGATCGATAGTCTCCGTCTGGCGTTCGGAACAGCAGGAGCAAGCTGATGCTAAGCTGATCCCGGTGGTGTTAAGGATGTCGTCTGTCGGCAGCTTCTTTCTGAGGACTCTCCATAATAGGAAGGACCACTTCTTAGGGATGCAGGAATGCAGTAGTGGGCCATTGGGAGGTACGGCCTATCGGCGCCCCGGATAGCGGTTCTCGTCGACCTAACAGAGAATGCCCCCGACGCCTCGAGGGTCCATCTTAACACATCCGCCTCGTCGTCGATGCGTAATCCTCGATCTCAGATGCTATTCGCCGCTTCGTTACCGGACCACTCACGAATTTGGTCCCAGTTCCAGTCGTCGGTAGGGGGGTTCCACAGGTCTCTGATCCTGCAATCTCTCGGGGTCTCAGTAAGATTCGGGATTATGCTGTCTCCAACCCATCGCTCAAGGAATTGGTTCGAATCGCCCGATCCCAGCTGGAGTCTCATCGCAGGCTCGACAAGGTCGCGTCCGGTAAGGATGCGGCACCATTCCGCTGAGGATCTGCAGTTGGAAATGGCCATCGAGGGATAGATATGTTTGAAGTATCTAGATTTTAAAAACCTGCTCCATAAGTTGTTGCTCGTGCGTAGGGTCCACCAAAGTTTCATCGAGAAAGCTTTAACAATGTGATTGAGTCTGGTGAATCCCATACCCCCCTCGCCAGTCGGGTGTGCCATAGAATCCCAGCTGGTCCAGTAGTGCTTATCATGGCCGTTGCTATGCCCCCAGAAGAAGTTACAAAAGATCTGTTCGATCGAAGGACCTCAATGGGCGGCGAACACGCAGCTACGGTGTGGATGGGAATGGAGGAAAGGACGTGATTGATGAGGATCATCTTGCCACCTGGGGATAAGGTGGCATTATGCCACCCTTCCAGTTTCTTCCTGATTCTGGTGGTCAAGTCCTCGAAGATGCTGACGTCGGACTTCCCATACACTAAAGGGCATCCGAGGTAGGTGAACGGGGGCTTAGCAACCGTAAAGGAAGTTAAGTTGGAAAGCTTGTTGGCGTGCTCTCTGTTGGTGTTGTGGTGGGCGTAGATAATGCTCTTGGATTGATTGATCTTCTGGCCTGAACATCTGGAGTACCTTATCAGGGTGTTGTGAACCACCTCCATCGTACCTTCATCCCTGGAGAAGATGATGAGTAAGTCGTCTGCGAAAGCCAGGTGGGTGATGATAGGGCAGCCACTGGATATATGATAGTACTGGAATTTGGGGGTGTTGACCATATTGTTCATGTTCCTACTTAGGGCGTCAGCTGCTATGATGAAAACGATAGAGGATAGGGGTCACCCTGTCTCACCCCGCAGTGGGATTTAAAAAATCCCTCTGTGTGGCCATTGATGACCGTGGAGAACCACGAGTTGCTGATGGATATCCAGACGATATTGGTCCAAGTTTTCGAGAATCTGAAAGCTCTGAAAACCCAGATCATGAATTGCCAATCCAGTCTGTCATAAGCTTTCTCCATGTCGATTTTAACGGCAATGTTGCCTCCCCTCACTGGAAATTTGATACAGGTGATTAACTCTTGGGCCAGCATAATATTGTCCTGGATGTTCCTTCCGCGAACGAAACCGCTTTGCTCCTCCGAGATGATCTTGGGGAGAAGACCAACCATTCTGGTCGCAATGACCTTGGAT